>VUQI01016545.1:44342-58971 GCA_015106735.1 Paratilapia polleni
CAGTGCACACACATGTACTCTGTACATAATATAGACAAAGTTGCGCAAATACACACAGAAATTGTCAGCACAACTGTCAGCGCATTCGCAAACACACACACACACACACACACACACACACACAGTTCTTTCACTCAGTGCCTCTCTGCACACACTTACACATGCGCTGACAGCCCTACACTCTTGCTCATAATACAGAGCCATGTAGATAACACACAAGAACCTCAAACCACCTAAACAGAGGATGAACTTTATGAAAAACTGTGTACGTCCACCGACTATATAGCATCGGGTAGTATAATATACCAAAAATCCAGAGTACTAATATACCATTGAGACCAATAACCTCCAATAATAGTGTTTGATTAGTTTACTCTGATAAACGTTAAAATTTTACTGGGTTTTACAAATTGTTCAGAGCGCTAAAGACATATCATATGACATGGGTATGAGAACTCAGACATCCTGAGTACGAAACAATATAAATCCAGCACCATTCAAAAGTAATTTATCAGTGTAAAATGTATGTTTTTGCTTTAGATATTTGCAATTGAATTCAAAACATAGAATAAGTATTTCCTGTCTTAAACTTTAATTTTCCTGTATTCAAATACTGTGTTAATGTATATTTTCATATACATGCAACGGTTGTAGTGTATATGTAAACATAATATGTATATAGTACTGAAATTTCAATGTTTTATTTGGATATAAACAATAAAATCTTAAGCTAGCCTCTTCTTTCTCTTGTCATGTTTTGAGCTCAAATTCATGTCCAAAGTAGCAAAAACATCAGTTTTATTTTACTGTTGATATATTTTTGAAGGGAACTATATGTATTTGTAGTCCAGTGATACAGTCACAAGTGTACATTTATACATTTAATAGCCTACATGTCAGTAGTTTTTTTGACAAATGAGAAACATTTCACTTTGAGAGTTCAGTATGTTTGACAGCCTGCTGTGGTCACAGCTTTCATGTCTCACTCTGCTCTCTGCCACAGCTACCACAATACCTTATCCTTGTCTTCTGTGTCGCTGTATGCCTCTGTTTCTCTCTCACACACATACATACACACACTAGTGGTATACAGAACTGTATGCAGTCAAGCCACTTCATAGTCAGTGAGTGGTGGGTATACTTCTTTCTCATATGCCTCTGAGGACATTTCATAACAGCCAAAGCACAAGTGTAGCTAATGATGTTAATGATAACGGGTGCATTTCATATACAGTAGGGTTGGTCCTGGGATCTGGCACCGTGCATAATGTACTGTGCATACAGCTTAATTTAGGGTTCTCCGTGTTATTAGCCACACCTGTGCTTTTTCTGCTACTAGCACAGTAACAACAGCCAATTGTTTCCAGGTTTTACAATAATGTACTACAAACAAATGACACATGTTTAAACTCTGACTTCAATAGACTCAATTTTGTACCAGATTGTTTTTCAAAAACAAAACAAGGGAAATATATATATTTGCCCTTAATTTGCATTTTTATAATGATAAAAGAATCAGACTTTCAACATTCTGGTGAAGAAGTCAATTATAGGCCAAAACTAATGAACCACCTCTCAGTACCTTCCTGGCCCCTCCCTGTCTCATTCAGGCTGTAGTAACCATGACCATACTTTTTTTTAAATTTATTTATTTATTTTTTTTTTACCTCAGACCTTTTATTTGTCATAGTAGGATAAGCACTGTTTATTTCTATCCATGTTTTCCAGTCATTAAGGCAGTGTGACAGTGAGCCATCACACGTCATAGGACCCTGAAACTCAAGCAGCTAAAAGTAAATGAACTGCATTAAGATTTCAACCTTTGTTTCTCTACATGTTAAATGACCTGTGGAAAAAAGGGACATTTTCAGTGCAATGATGTCCCTTACTGATGTGTTTGTAGGTAACTGTTGAGCTCTATGGCACAGGGGGAAAGTAAGATCAGGCGTTGGCTACACAAACAATCCTTGTTAGAAGTTATTAATTAATTGTTAATTACTTGTTTATTTAATGTGATTTGACAACTAAAAAAATAAAGGATAATACCAGACATAATATTTAAGAATCAAGAATAAAGTGCTGTAGATAAAATGATATGTGTTACTGCAGATGAGCTCAGTTTACCAGAACTCGCTCATTATTGTGGGAGGGCAATAATCATATTATACACATTTTCCTTAGTTATCACTAAACCACTGCTCTTTGCATTTTCTGTGCCCCTCTCTCTGTCTTTATCTCTCTCACACATTCACACACACGCACACACACACACATGTACATGCACAGCAGCACACACTGAACCAAGCACTGAAATGAAGATAAGAAATGGTTTAAAAAGCTGACTTGTGCTGACTTTTTCAGCACGTTTCTTCCATACACACATACACACACACACACACACACACACACACACATGCACACACACACACACACACACACACACACACACACACACACACACACACACACACACACACGCGCACACAGGAAACACCTGTCCTATACGAGCTCAGTACCACAGAAACTGAGTGACACATTAACACATCACATCACCATGCACAGTTCTCTGCAGAATAGTCAGTAACTTTTCTTACTGACATTTGATCCCTTCATCCTTCCTTCAGAAGTATTAATTGAGAAAAAAAGGATCCTTTTTAATCAGTATCAGTGTTGGACTTCAGTGCACTGGTGTAAATTAAATAAACACTTTCAGATGTGATCTTCTGTTTTTGTTATCATATTAATAATGTTATTTCTTACAAACTGATAGTGAAAGTCATCGAGTTGAAACAACTGAGTCACAAGTATTCTTCCATTCTTCTTCAGGATCTCTATATGTTTCCAAAGTTACATTTCAGAATATACAAATTAGCATTTCTGCAATCTATATCTAGAGAGGGTTATATATTCTGAAACCTGAACTAATTTTCTACATCATTAAATAAGTGTTGTCTAATAAAAGGCACTGAAGTTTTACACTTTTGCAAATAAAGTTGATTGACCTTTCTTGTTCTCTTTCAGTACATCACCTGCATCACATTTACACAGCTATGTAATAAACTAAAGTTATCTTCTCATTAGAAAATAATCACTTTTTTAAACATCCTTATTTATTCTTACTGGCGCTCAGCTTTTTTCTATTTTGTACATGCAGACTGAGATTTTACAGACGCTCTTTTTTTCTTTGAATTTTCTTCCAATAATCATACTTGTTTAATCCCTTTCTTTTCCTTTTTCTTTTTGTATTTATTTTTGGTAGTTTATATTTATAAATACGTGATCATAATTTCACTTTTGGATCTTTCTGTCATAAAATCCTATTTGTCCAAATACACAAAGCAACAGCATCAAAAACAGAATCAATCAGTCAGATTCATCTGAACATGCAAACAAAAATTGTGCATGAAGCGTTTTATTAACAATGCTATGACTGCTGAACACTATCGCAGAGATCCATTAGTTGGCAGACTAGGTGAAGATAAAATCTACTCTCAATAGTTGATCTGCAGTCATGTTAAAAATTCCTGTTTACAGAGTGAGACCTGATCCTGGATCTGTGTAAAATTCATTGTTGTGTGAAATGTATGACTTGTGTCACATCCTCAGTGTTCCTCTTAAATGACATGAACATGGGTAAGAAAGTGTCACTGAGATGCACTGAATGTGTGTACCTGACATTTGTCATTAGCTGTGTAATGCAGTAAGGTTCAGTGTGTGTGTGTGTGTGTGTGTGTGTGTGTGTGTGTGTGTGTGTGTGCGTGTGTGTGTGTGTGTGTGTGTGTCATACGGCTGGTTGTGGTCATGTACAGAAGTGGATAGGGCTGCGGGCATCACATTTCACCCAGTGCCTGTGTGCTATGTGATACTGCACCTGTACCTGTGTTTGAGTGTTTGAGTATGTGTGTGCATGTGTGTGTGTGTGTGTGTGTGTGTGACAGCCCCAGGTCCTGTTCCAGTAGCGATTACACACAGAGAGACAGTGACAGAGACGAACTGCGACTAACAACTAGCGAAGCATTGAGAGCTTCTGACAGGATGTAAGATTTCGAGAATTTTCTGTGGTCTCGGCTGGCTCAGCTTCAGCAGGGGAGAATGGAGATCAGAATCGAGTGACACTGGATTAGGACCCAGGCTGTCCCAGCGACTGCTTTGCTGAATAATTGATCCTTGGGCCTGTGACTGGTTAAGAATGAGGAAGGCATCGCTGATGGTTTGGATCAGCCTTTTGGTGAAAGGTCAGTTCTTCATGAATGGATCGTTTTGATGCCCAAACTCTATCTGATTGATGCACAATTGAGGCACGAGTTTGTTTTAAAAAGTCAAGTTTGATTTGTTACTTTTATCATTGATACGATTTCTTTCTTTCTGTTTGTCCTCTTTGTGCGTTGTCTGTGCTGCTCCTCAGTGTCCCATTGTGCTCAGGGTCATTATGCCCGAAAACTTCTGAATGACCTGATGGAAGACTACTCCAATGCTCTCAGACCTGTAGAGGACACAGACAAAGCCCTCAATGTCTCCCTGCAGATCACCCTGTCACAGATCAAAGATATGGTGAGTAGGGAGGAAGCTCAAATATGTTTTATCACCCTTTACCCACACACACAGTAAAAGTTTGTGGACACCCCCTTATGTGACTTAAATTTTTCCATACTGGCATATACATATATTCTGTACACTCTTGTTCTAGGACACCTATGTCCAAATCAAGTGCACCCCATTAAGACCCCATTAGATGACATAATGTGGAAAAAAATAATAAATATTTTGTAATTATTTAAATATGTTTCCCAGTAGCCAGGTGTATTTGGTCCCTTTTGAAACTGTGGGATAATTGCTATATTAGAAGAAATATTCTGTGGATTTAACCAGTGCTCGGCCACACTGGTTCAAGATTTTATTAGTGACATGCATAGTTTGTCCAATAAAACGCAGAGTGGCATGACCCCAAGGTTGCACTTTAAGTCTGGTATGTAATAAAGAGCAATAACTAAGCTAAGCGGGCAAATAAGAATAGAAAGAATTAGGATAGTGATTGTAAAGTGTTATGAAGTAATATTTTGAAATGAAGTGAAGATAATCCGAGTAGTAAAAATAAGAAAGTGAGATGCAGCTGACATTTGCATTTTCTTGTAGCACATATCAAATAATTTATAGTACAATGTTAATAACTCACATATACTCAGCCTCCAGTTTTGGTGCACAGTCTAATGCAGTCCAGTACAACTGCTATTCACACCATCTTTTTGACACTCTTATATCACTCATGTATGTTTTAGTACTGAGGTTGGTTTGTGGTTGTCATAATTTGCAATGAATATAAGCAATATTGCTATTGAATGCAAATAAAGATATAATTATACATTAGCTAAGTTAAAGCGCTCCTCATGTCTAATAAAAGCTATTCTTTTTGGCATACTACACAGTTGTAGCTTCTAAATGTCAAACTCCATAACCATTGGGTTCCCACGCTTAGGCCTCTTTATACAACTCTGTAGCCTGTTGTGTTAGACCCTCGGTGGCTGTCTTGAAACTCCACGCCTCCAGTTTGTAACTCAAGCTCTCAGTAACAAATTTACATTTCTATCAGCTCAAGCTGAGATACCCAGATCATTTCACTTATGTAAATTTCTCAGACCTGACAAAGAGGCAGTTTCCAAAGACTGCGCATTACTGCAAGTGGCCACATCTTTAGAGATGCAGATAAATATGCGGATTTCAGTGTAGTACCAAATGGCAGTACAGCCTTTCAGTGTGCTGTTTCTGTGGGGACCCCACTCAGTGTACTGTAGTATAAAGTAGAAGTCTTTTTCAGGATTCATGTGTTTGGGTGAGCCTCTCATGAATTTAGAAGTTCGACCTTTTTAAATGCCACAACTGTCACTCTCTGTCTTTGTGTATATGTTTGTGTGTTTAGGACGAGAAGAACCAGGTGCTAACCACATACCTGTGGATCAGGCAGGTCTGGCATGATGCCTACCTGAAGTGGGACAAGGAGGAATATGATGACCTAGAAATGATCAACATCCCCAGTGACCTGGTTTGGAAGCCAGACATCGTCCTCTACAACAAGTCAGTAACAAGAGGCAGAGCACAAACAAAGAGAGAGGGAAAGAAGGACAAACAATGATATGCTGAGAGTCACCAAAATAAAGGAAAAGTGCATCTGATTGAACTCATAAATGACCAAGTGTGTCCTTTCTTCTTTTTGTCCATGTAGAGCAGACGAGGAGTCGTCAGGTCCATCCAACACTAATGTGAAGCTGCGTTATAATGGGGAGCTCATCTGGGACTCTCCGGCCATCACAAAGAGCACGTGTGTGGTGGACGTCTCCTACTTCCCCTTTGACTGGCAGCAGTGCAATCTCACCTTTGGCTCCTGGACCTACAATGGAAACCAGGTGTGTCTACATATAGGGAGCATGCGGCTTAAGGAGGCAGCATACATCTAAAAATGTAAAGCAAACAGCACACCTTTGACCCTGGACCATGTATTTTACACAAAACAGGTCATGTTGTGGAAGAAAAACTTTATTTTCTTCAGAGTAACGAACATATAGCTTCTTAAATATTCATTAATGTCTTCTAATTAATGAACTCGGGATGGAAAAATATGGACACATATGAAAGCATTCCTATTATTCATTTTTCCTCTGACAATTGTTTACTCAGACACTCCAACACAGTTTACATAGCAATACTAAACAGTATTAATGTTATTTGCTACTGAGGGAACAGATGAACACAAGTAAATTATGCTGGAGGAAAAGTTTGAGAAATGTATTTATACATCTTTGTGTATGTTCTCCGTAGAGTCCATGACATGACCCAGCTCACTGCAGCCGCTGTCCTGTATGAAGGAGTAAAATATGAAACATTTCATAGTGATATTTGGGGTTAGTGTGTCTGAGGCTCACAAAGTTTGAATGAACTTTAATGGTTTAGCCTTTTCTCACATCATATATTTTATAATTTTAAATCCAAACAGGGCAAGACAAGGTTTAAGTCATATTACTTGGTTTTAGCTTCATTTCTGTGGTGAAAAAAAAAATCAACAGCACAATGATCATTCTGCTTGCTTGTATGTATTTCCCTGACATCTTTTCACTGTGTTCATGTGTGTCCTCCACACAGGTGGACATCAGTTTGGGCATGGACAGTGGTGACCTGTCTGATTTTGTGGAGAACGTGGAGTGGGAGTGTCACGGCATGCCAGCGGTTAGAAACGTCATGATGTATGGCTGCTGCTCCGACCCTTACACTGAAATCACCTACACCCTGCTCCTGAAGAGGCGCTCCTCCTTCTACATCTTCAACCTGCTCCTGCCTTGCTTCCTCATCTCCTTCCTGGCCCCCCTGGGCTTCTACCTTCCAGCCGACTCAGGGGAGAAAGTTTCCCTGGGGGTGACAGTGCTGCTGGCGCTCACTGTGTTCCAGTTGTTGGTGGCTGAGAGCATGCCTCCTGCAGAGAGCATGCCCTACATAGGTCTGAATTATTCTTTGCTTTCAGTTTTATCCAAATTGTGAAAGTATTGAAACTGAAGGAAATCATATCCACCAAAATGTGATTATAAAATGATAAAAACTTAATTCAGAATTATGAGGTACAATATCACGGTTTTGACTCATTTTATACATCATTTTGTATGAGTACCCCATAAATTACTCAGTATCACAGTTTTAAGTTGCAGCTGACATGTTATCTCTGATGTCGACTTAAAAGATTTTTTAAAAATGAATTTTTATAACCATGTAATTGCCAGGAAAGGGTTTTTGGCTATTCAGCTTAACTAGGAGGCAACACCAGCTGTACCGCCTACAACTATTTTTTGTATAGAATACAAAATCAGAATACAGTACTGAACAAAAAAATAAATAAATAAAAAATTAGGCCAATATAATATTAAATTACGTCAAATATATAATTGCACATACATTTCCATCCATTTTTATTGTATAGTTTTTACATAAACTTAAAGTGAAATGGAGGTGCTGGGGTGGAATTAGGGCAGCACAGTGGCTTGCAGAGTCAGTCCATATGAGATTTGCCAGCAGGATGCAAGGGTATCACCTGAGCCATCAGCTTTGTGGGCTCCACTGAGATCAGTTGGTTTGCCAGGATTGCTGGCTGAGGTTGACTCTGTGGCCTGCCAGAACCAGCTCATTGCTCTATTTGTCATTTAAGCATAAATAAAAGAAGCAACTTACTACTTATAAACTTGACTTCATGCATTTAAAACAGGGGCTTATGTAAATATAGTATTTCCTTTTAGTGTGTGACTGATATGGATGCAAAATATGCATCACATTAAGTGAAATGCATTATGTTAAATACATACGCTTAAACATATGAGGCAAAAATCTTTTTTAAGTGATTAGATTTCCTTAGTGATGAAGTGCCAAAGTTGTATGTAAACTTGCAACCTAGCATCCATAAAATAAGGGATGGTCTATCTGACTCCTTTCATAAATCTGCCATTTCTTCTTCTCTAGGGAAGTACTACATTGCCACCATGACTATGATCACAGCCTCCACTTCTCTCACCATCTTCATCATGAACATTCATTTCTGCGGTGCTGAGGCCAAACCAGTGCCTTACTGGGCTAAGGTGCTCATCATTGACTACATGTCAAAAATCTTCTTTGTCTATGAAGTCGGGGAGAACTGCACTACACCGGAGAGTGAGAGGACCCCGCTGTACCCAGAGGAACCCATGGGCGATAAGAGCTGCTACCATGATGGCTTCTACTATGCTGACAGTGATCCATACAAGTACAGCAATGGCCACGGCGTGCATCAGCACAATAACCATCACAAAAGCCAAGCAAATGGCAGCGCCAACGGCAGGCATCACCATTACAACAACCGTAATAACCACGCTTCCAGGCTGGAGAGAGGCGAGGGAAAGCGTGAGCCTGCTCAGCGCCACCACAACATCAGGAGGGATGAAATAGACTACCAGGCCCCTCGGCATCCACCACACCTCCAACACCTGAATGGGGGGCTTAAGGACCAGATCCTCTATTCCTCAGAGAAAACTCAAGTTCCAGCCTGCCCCTGCTGCTGCCCCTGCATCCAACATAAACAGGTGAGACCACACGGCGTTTCTTCCTTTACTACTTACAGATATAACTGATCTTCTTTTAGAAGTGCTTCCTTTAAAAGTGCAGTATGTGGCATTTTTATGTATTAACCTTCCCCAACTCTTTCAGTTTCTTCTTACAGCCGGTGGACTCAGGGAGTTTCCATTAAAAAAAAGGACATGGAGTTCACGCTCATTTCTGAGACCCTTCCCTCAGCGTCTCTCTCCTGCTCCCTTACAATTCCGACAGTAAGCAATTACTTAGATAGTTTACATATGAAATCCACTAATCACTAATGTTAACAAGCAACCGTTTGTCCCAGGACAGCATAGACTCTCATGCAAACTCCAGATAAGCACAAAAACCCATAAATGACCCGATTTTACTTTCAAGAGGAAGTAAGCTAAGGTTAACCAGCTAACAGTTAAGCTAACATTGGCTAACATAAGCCAGAAGAAAGCCAAATGGGAATGTGAAAAACATCAGGGGAAAAAGAGGGTCAGCATCATTCAGTTAATGGAGGGACCTTTACTTGGTTTTGGGGGTCAAAACTGACCCCAAACTTTCTACTAGCTGATTTTTAGCTAATTCATAGTTTACCTGCTATCACTAACTAACGATCTAAAGTAGTTTGGATAAGGTCAGCTACTTAATCCAAACTCCCAGAGCTGCTGTGGCTGGTAAACTGGGTTCTTTGTTTACTTAATCAGCAAATTACTTTATCAGTGAATGTTAAAGAACTGAAATTTACCAGAATTGATGCAGGAGAGCTGAGTTCACCTAGCTCACTAACCTTATTTTGCATACTAAATCGTTCTAGCTTGCCAAACTGCTTCACCAGCCAATATAAACCCTGATACTACCCAAGAATTTTACCCAAGAATAAATAATGTTACAGTACAAAGCAAAGACGGTGAACAAGAAAAATTGCTTCCCACAGAAAAGGACAAGAGCAATGCAAAGAGGGACATTATAAGAAGGTGACATGGCACTCAATGAACTGCAGTGATGGTGGTACAAATGTAATGTCCAGGGGAAAAAACTTTTTTAAACCTTTTTTTGGGGCAAATCCAGCAAAGTTTTTTTTTCTTTTTAATTAGATTTAACTCGTGATATACTTTTATGTCCAGGTGTCCTTTGAAATTAAATTAAATTTAGATAAGGCTTCAAAATAAGTGCCTGGAAGCATTTCTAAATGGCTGAGACTTGCTTCTAGAAGGACTTTGATGTGAGTCATTATATCTAAATGCAGGATTACTGTATATACACTGCCACTCAGTCGTGGTACAACATACATGACATACAGTATATACAACACTGCAACGTAACAGTGCTGAACAGTCTTGTGTATATCTCTTCAGTCGGCATCATGTTGCTGTCATACAAAAGCAAGAAACAGGTTGCTGACTGCAGTTCGTCTAATGGCCACAGGTGTCATCAACAACAGTGGTCTTCTGGATGTTACACAAATAACCTTTAAGTGCTTTTTCCATTCTTCTGTCCTTTCTTCAGGTGGTGAAGAACATTGAGTACATCGCCAACTGTTTCCGTGAGCAGAGAGCCACATGTATCAAGGTAGCAGAGTGGAAGAAAGTTGCCAAGGTGATGGATCGGTTTTTCATGTGGATCTTTTTCGTCATGGTCTTCCTCATGAGCATTCTCATCATTGCCAAGGCATCTTGACAGCTTCCTCATGTTTTTTATCAACACTAATCCTTCAGTCTTGTTACGCCTCATTTCCACTTTTATGCAGCATCAGATAAATTAGGACTACTTTGTCTACAAGAAAACTGTATTTCATATGTCAGTATTGTGTGTGTGTGTATGTGTGTGTGTGTGTGTGTATGTATGTGAGTGTTTGTCTGGGTTCTTTGTTTTGTTCTGACATAAAGAAGACAAGGTCACTGCATGCAAATCATCCATTTAACCACACACTTGCACAGAAAGCCTGTTGGTTAGTTTATGTAAGGTGTCACAGAGCAGTGGAGCGGTAAGACAATCTAGGCCTTGCCTTGAACATGCATGGACTTTCTATTATTGATGAGCTAACAGCCAGACATCCAGCTATAGGCATTACATTTCTTACCTTACGTTTTAGTTGCGGGGGGAGCACCAACAGGAAAACCTGAAATACTTTTCAAACACTCTAAAGGTCAATGACACAGTCTACATGATGACTCACATGTGTCCTTATGGGGACTGTTACTGGTAGTTTATGTAAGGTAATGCTGTTGAAGCCATGTGAAAATGACACTGGTTTACAAGTTCTCGATACTTGAAGAGAAAAGGTGAATATTTACCTCGTTCCTCCTTACAAAGACTTTTAACACACTGATCAGACCTGTACTGTACCCTTCGAGGACCATGGGTGATGTACTGTATCTTATGACTAATTTACACTTTGTTCAGAGATACAGTTAAAAATAAAGCTTTGATATTGTGTTATTAAATATGTTCTTTTGCTCTCCCAGCAGTTTGTGGTGGGTTAAATCTTATTTGTTGCACGTGATGTATGTAGGTTGTATGTAGGTTGTCCCCTTTCTTCTTTTCTTTCGTTTTATTTATTTCTTTTTATTTAATTTTTAAACTAAATATTGTATCTTCTCCATCTGAATCTATGTTACAGTCAGTCATTTGCCATGATCTGTTTATGAAGATGAACATGAGAATTACCTAGATAACCATTTTCAGGGGAGTGTATGACAAACGGATGGTGTCACAAAGCTCCTCAAATAGTTTGCTAGGACTGTAGAGGGCAGGCAAGTCAATGAACCTGGTTTATTTTCTTTAAATGTTTCAAATCCGAAAAGAGCCTCTAGAGGGCAGATTAGGTCAATTAGAGAGGATTTGGTTACTAACTGACTGAATGAATGAATGGATGAATGAATGAACTTGCATAACCAAGTACAGGAGTGAGTATATTTATCTATAAAGTGCCCCACAGGCAGTTTAACAATACCAGAGGACATAAAAATATAAAAGGATAGAATCATAGATTATTGTATCTCTTCTATAAATTAGTATACATTTAAGATTAGGTAGACAAGCATACAAAGTATATATAGCAGTATATGGTATATTTACAGGTTTACACCTATTAGGAATTGATTCTAAGGGTACATTTATTCTGCAGGACAGTTTGTTAGCCCCACTGCTTTATAACAATAACAAAATCCTTACAGTAGAAACAACGAATCACTAAGGTATTCATTTATATGCTTGTGTCCTTGTCACTACTGGTAGCAAGAGACGGTACCTGCAGCCTATTCAGATTGCACAGGTAGTCCAGCTCCTTCAGGATGGCACATCCATATGTGCCTTTGCAAGAAGGTTTGCAGTGTCTCAAGAGTGTGGAGGAGATACCAGGAGACAGGCTGTTACATGAGCAGAGCTGGAAAGGGTCATAGAAGGGCATCAACCTAGCAGCAGGACTGGTATATGCTCCTTTGTGCAAGGAGGAACAGGAGGAGCACTGCCAGAACCCTACAAAATGACCTCCAGCAGGCTACTTGTGCATGTTTCTGACCAAACTGTCAGAAACAGACTCCATGAGGATGGCATGAGGGTTCAGCATCCTTTAGTGGGAGCTGTGCTCACAGCCCAGCGCCATGCAGATTAATCAGCATTCACCAGAGAACAATGGTACACTGACTGCTGTTAGGTAACAGGGATGAAATCCTCAGACCCATCATCAGACCTTACACTGGTGCGGTGGGCCTTAGGTTCCTCCTGGTGCAGGACAATGTCCATCTTCATGTGGCCAGAATATGTAGGCAGTTCCTGGATGACGAAGACATTAATGTTATTGACTGGTCCTCATGTTCCCCAGACCTGAACCCAACTGAGAACCTCTGGGACATTAGTTATCATGCATTTGAAGCCACCAAATAGTGCCAGGAGCTCACTGATGCCCCGATCCAGTCGGGCAGCAGATCGCCCAGGACACCATCCACATCACCTCCACCTACCATTCCTCACTCCTGTTCAAAATGGTAAAACGTCAAGAACTCACTGAAAAGGAAAGAGTCCGCATTAAAGCACTTAGTGATGCTGGATGGTCTTTGTTTTTATGACAGGTGGTCTAATAAATTTGTTAAGCACTATATATATAAATTTACATATACATTGAAAATCTGTTGTCCTCATTGTCATTGCTCCCATGGCACCAACATATTGCCGTCAGGCTCTCATATGAAGTAAGCTTTGCTTCCATCTAGTGGAGTTTGTAAACGAATAAAAACTACACAAACTATTGCATTAGCACACAGTTGTGCAGCACATTATGAAAGTAACATGAAGGAATACATTTAGTTCATAATTTCCTCTCCCTTAGAGATGCTGCTGCAAACATTTTTAGCCATCCTTGTGCAGAGCTGTCTGCTTCAGTCTGTTTCTCTGGACAGAAGAACAACAAATTTTTGGATCCCTGGTGCCTAAATGGCAACTAAAGAAGAATAACTATCAAATGACTATCCGTGTTGGACTTTGACAACACTCACCCTGATTTCTTCACAAAATGCTTCTATCTGTATCATCAAACTGTTTTCCAAATCTTTGCCTGATTTGGACCATGATCTTTTTCTAGACTGTGTATTCTCAGAGCAAAGACCCGCTGAGCTGAGTGCTTCAGATACACAAAGTTTCTTCAGTCATTAGGAAAAAAGTGATAATGATGTGTCATTTCGTCTGACACACCCACAGTGCTGGGATTTCTATAGATCTACAGTGTTTTAGGAGAATAGAGAGAAGAAACAACATGTCATTCATCACCTTTCTTTCTTACTTTCTTTCTTTCTTGACACTAATCAGAATCCACAAGAGGTGAAGTAGGAAGTGGAAGGAGAAAGGTGTATTAGCCTCCTCGACCTACTAGATACAAGCAGAAGGAGGTTTTTCCTCAGTGTTGGACATCCATGACAGGGACATCTATAAAATATTGCATGATAGATGGGGGCAGATATCTGGCTGAGCCGCTGGCCAGAAGTTGTGGAAAATACTCCAACAGCAAGAAACAGGTGTTGGAGCTGCTTTTGCTTGGTGGATATCATGATGCAAAATAATGAAAAAAAGCTATTATGCTCAGAAAATGTTCCAGAAAACAGATGAAGATGTGGCTCATCAACTGCAGAAGGAGAGGTGGCTGTTGAATGAGAGGAAGGAGCAGCAGAAAGTGCAGCATTCGATACCATTGACCACAATATTTTACTGCAGAGATTAGAACATACCTTGGGTATCAAAGGAATTGCATTACAGTGGTTTCAATCATATTTATCAAATAGACTCAAATTTGTTCATGTAAATGGGGAGTCTTCTTCACACTCTAAAGTTAACTATGGAGTTCCTCAGGGTTCTGTGCTGGGACCAATTCTATTTACATTATACATGCTTCCCTTAGGCAGTATTATTAGAAAACATAGCATACATTTTCATTGCTATGCAGATGATACCCAGCTGTACTTATCCATGAAGCCAGATGACACACACCAATTACCTAAACTACAGGCATGTCTTAAAGATATAAAGGCCTGGATGACCTCTAATTTCCTAC
>VUQI01016548.1:1717-11794 GCA_015106735.1 Paratilapia polleni
GGGCCCGAGAGGGGGGGGGGGGGGGGGGGGGGGGGGGTGATTACCATGGGTTGTTTGTCAAGGTGGGAACAGGGTGGATGTGAGTAGAAAAAGAGGATGATTGGTTGCTTTCAAAAGTGATTTGTTTGAAAAACAACAGAAGGCTTGGCTGTACCTGAGAGTCGAAGGCAAATAACAGTCCAAAAACTTTGAATACAACTAAAAATAGCTGATGAAAAGACTTTGCCATTATGTTGAAGAAGGATGCCATGCAGTTTTTAAAATGTTAATTAGAGGAGAAATATAAAGGAGTGGAGCTCTGAGATAAAGCTGGCTACTGGAAAGAGGATGATACTTTCACACAACTGATTCCACGTTTCACTTGTGTGTGTGCATGTGTATGTGTGTGTTTTCCTCTATAGATTTCCAGTGAAAAAACTGGCTTTGTTAGTCAGACTGTCCCTGAGGACACTGAGCCTCCATCTGCTCCTGTTATATGATACCTATCAGTTTTACTTACACGTCATGTTACTAGAGGACCATTATTTTAAAAAATATATTGACTTTGAGCAGACAAATTTCACCTGGTGGAATCCTCACAGCATTTAATGAGTTCATTACTTAAATGCCCTGTAAACACATTTTATCTGTCAGCTTCTGTATGAGCAGCAACCAGCAACATAAACATTATAGAATCTCTAAGTTAGAACTATTTTCAGGACTGCATTTTTTTATTTGATAGAGACAGAGAGAGGGGGTGCTTTAAAGGTCATCAGCTGGATTTGAACCAATCAAATTGCATTTCTGTGTAATCAATAGGTACCGCAAGGTTGACCAGCAGGATTTTGTGGTATTGAGTCAAAATACGACGACAGTTTGCAGAGGGATTATTTGCTCGAAAGTTTTTCAGCTTGGACTAAATGCAGCCAGGTTTGTAGACATGCCTATACAGTACAATAAAATAAAAAATTGTGAGTCCAAGAAATGCACCTCCTTTAACAACAGCAGATCACAAAGTTGTTAATAATACTGTAGAGTGATGTGCAAAAGTTCAGCCAACATTTCTGTTACTGCAAATAATTAAGCAAGTCAAAGATGAGCTAACTTCCAAAAGGGATAAAGTCAAAGATGATACATTTATTTGATATTTCAACCAAGATTGCTTTTTAAATGACAGGAGTCATAGCTTGTAAATGCATCTTTCAGTTCATGTTTGGGGGATTTTCATCCATTCTTCTTGCAGGAGGCTTTTAGTTCTGTGTCTTGCATGCACCACTCCTTTGAGATCTATTGGCAAATTTAAACCCACTTCCAAAAAAAAATTGGGATACTGTGTAAAATAAAAGCAGAATGCAAATCTCATAAACCCATATTCTATTCACAATAAAACACAGAAAACATATAAAATGTTTAAGCTGAGACATTTCATGAAAAATATTAGCTCATTTTGAATTTGTTGGCAGCAACACATTTCAAAAAAGTTGGGGCAGGGCAGCAAAAGGCTGAAAGAGTAAGTGGTGCTAAAAAAAAACAGCTGGTGGAACATTTTGCAACTTATTAGGTTAATTAGCAACACCATGACATCCACAAGAAACACCGCCATCTTCTCTGGGCCAGAGCTCATTTAAAATGGACTGAGGCAAAGTGGAAAACTGTTCTGAGGTCAGGCAAATTGAAATTTGAAATTCTTTTTGGAAAACATGGACACCCCATCCTCCAGACTAAAGGGGAGAGAGACCATCTGTCTTATTATCAGCACTGAGTTCAAAAGCCTGCATCTCTGATGGAATAGGGGTGCCTTAGTACCTACCTGGAAAGGCACCATCAATGCTGAAAGGTATTTACAGGTTTTAGAGCAACATATGCTCCCATGCAGATGTCTTTTTCAGGGAAGGCCTTGCACATTTCATACTGCATCTATTACAACAGCATGGCTTTGTAGTAGAAGAGTCCTGGTGCTGAACTGGGCTGCCTGTAGTCCAGACCTTTCATCAACTGAAACGTTTGGCACATCATGAAATGAAAAATATGGCAAAGAAGATCCAGGACTGTTGAGCAGCTAGAATCCTATATCAGAAAAGAATGAGACAACATTTCTCTCCAAAAGTCCAGCGGCTGCTCTCTTCAGTTCACAGACGTTTACAGACTGTTGTTAAAAGAAGAGGGGATGCTACACAGTGGTAAACATGGCCCTGTCCCAACTTTTTTGAGACGTGTTGCTGCCATCAAATTCAAAATGACCTTATTTGTTTCTTAAAATGGTACATTTTCTCAGTTTAAACATTTGATGTGTTTTCCATGTTCTATTGTGAATAAAATATGGGTTTATGAGATAATGATGTTTAAGCCAGAGGGACAACCCAGATACAGTGCTTAACAAATTTATTAGACCACCACCCAATGAAAGGTTTATGCCACAGATGCCCTAAATTAACAGTATTGGTAATTACCAAAACCTTTTTTTATGTTTCTGTAATGGTTAATCAACCAGTGTGTGCAAGCTCTTTAATCAAAATGATATTTTTATCATTGATATAATGCTAAAATATAATTATTGTTGTTATCCATGAATTTTTTAATTTACTGTTTTACAAACAAAACAGAAAAAATAGTAACGCACGTTATTATTTTTTTATTAAGATCTCAAATTACAGTTATTTCCTTGTATTCCTGAACAGAAAAATGAGTTTTAGAGGTTGAATGTTATGCTTGATTAATTTCTGACTTCTCAGAGAAGTCCAGTGTGTGCCGGCTCAAATTTGGGTATAAAAACATGAATTCAGTTTGAAATTCCTCACCCCTTCAAAATGGTAAAACATCGAGAAGTCACTGAAAAGGAAAAAGTCCACATTAAAGCACTTCGTGATGCTGGATGGTCTTTCTCATTTTTATGACAGGTGGTCTGATAAATTTGTTAAGCACTGTATGTGGGCCTAATCTGGCCTGTTACTGTGTTGTGTGGGCCAGCTGCAGCCTAAATGTCATGAGCTGTGGTGAGATGGGTTATAGCAGGTGCTCGGTGTGCTAGGTCATGACACATTTAACATCTAGCATATCTGGTAGACCTGTGGCTGAGTTGTGGCAGCCATATTCACCCTGAGTCAACACCCTCAGTCACTGTCAAATGTGGTCAAAGAAAACTACAAATGTGGGCCACATTTGGGCCAAAGAGCCACTGCTTTCTGGGTTATGGCTTCAGCTGGAAGTCAAAGTCATTTGTTGGGAGGAGTTTACTAATGTTTCCCAGAAAGCTGAAGAGGCACTTAGAAACCAGGCATCTGTTCTGAGGAAAACTTGGCTTTCATAAAAATAGTGCTGGCTCTGAATCAAGACCATTTGTTGGACTGTGGTAAAGAGTCTGATAAAATGATAGAGGCAAGGCATAAGCTAGTGGAGCTTATTGCAAAGCAAAATGTAATGGGTCCAGATGATCAATAATCCTTTGAAAATCAGTGGTTTACATCATTATTTTGTTGTAGAAGCCATCTTCTTATCATTTTCAGCTTTTTTTTCTGATGCTGGGATATTTGCTTCCATCCATCCATTTTCTTCCGCTTATCCAATTCAGGGTTGCGGGTGGGGCCTGGAGCCCATCCCAGCTACCATAGGGCAATAGGTGGGGTACACCCTGGTCAAGTCACCAGTCTATTTCAGGGCTAACACAGAGAGACAGACAACTGTCTATTTGTCTGTCTATTTGCTTCCAGATGAATCCAATTAGAGAGTTGGAGTTGGAGAAGTTTTCCATCCTTTCCACCCTTCCTAGCTCAGTCAAAAAATGCTAAATCAGCAAAGAACTCCAAGGCACTCTCTTTTCAAATAAAATGTAAAATGTCTTTATTCTCATGGCACCTAAAAAAACTCCAATGCGTTTCGGCATATAAGCCTTCATCAGGGAGTTAAACAGAGTTTGTGAAAACACCGGATCTTTTCTTGTGGTGATCCACCAATGGTAAGCTTCCACCTGCCGTGAAAGTGGAATATTCCAGCCGTGATGCTCCAGCAACAGAAGGAAACTTCACAACCTGGACAGGTGTAGTCCAAAAGGATATCAACACAAAGCCCACAATATTTATCCAATTTAAATCAAAGTTAAATAAGCAACTCACAGCAGCATCAACCACCCTGACAATATGAATGCATCTTTAAAGACAAATAAGGTTTATAAAAAAGCAGTAAAGTCTAAGTCCGCATTTAAGCCAGGGTCTCTGGTGGCCTGTAATGTATAAATCCAAAAAGCTTCCCTTTGGTTAAGACTCCTTTGTCTGTCAGCTCTTCGTATGGAAAGAGGCATGTGGTCAATTCCAAAGGCTTGTAATGTAGATGGGTTACTATTATGGAAGTCCAGGTAGTGTCGAGCCATGGGGTAATTAATGTTACCTGTGCATATGGCATATTTGTGTACTGATGGTTATTGTATATATATATATATATATATGTATATATATATATATGACAGAAAACAAGGTCCACTTTAACAAATACAGTTGCACTTTTGCATGCAACTGTATCTGACTGTTCAGCAGCATCAGCATCTGTCCTTCTCTGCTGCTTGCATCTGTTGCTGTGAGGAAACAAGTCCATTCATGAATGTAGAAATGAATGGGAAGCAAATTTTGGTCAGATTGCATAGACAAAAGCGTGAGAGACCTTTGACTCTTCTGACCATTGTGCTTCATCATATGGTTACGAACCCTTTCTCCAGAGAAGCCATCATGTACAAAAAGAGCTAATGTATGTTGTACTCAGAATTCATGAGAACACGCTACACCTGAAATCTGCGGTATCAGACAGTCGTACTCATGCTACACTTTGATCTGGTGTAGGTGAAACATTTCCATTGATTCTATAAACAGGGAAGCACTTCACTGAAGGCTGATCAGGAAAAGTGAGCTTCAAGCTGACATTTTGTTGTCCTCTGTGAACCTTTTTATCCATCTTGTGGTTATACTGTAAATACTTTGATCATATTTGCCATGTAAGACAGTGTAGTGATGAATATTTTGAATGGAGAATTGAAATTGGACATTTTTAGAATATTCATAGTGGCTTCTTTCAGGATTTCAGCAAAAACTTTGAGCTGATCATAAAGCACCATTCACCAGCACCTGCAGTCCTCCATTAAATACTGTAGTGGCGAGGAAGTGAGTATGAGATTCATTCATCAGAGGCCTTTCGTCTCTATCTGCACACTGATCTTTGACTGTATGTTAGCGTCTTTACTGTGTCAGAAATCCATTTCCCTCTCATTCATCCTCTGCAGCCACATCCTGTTGTGCCCTGGGCGGAGGCACCCATTTAACTCTGATATACGATGGCAAGCTGGAGCAAAGCCCCAGGTTTAGCTCACTGACGTCAGACAGAGCAACTTTCTTTATCTCTTGCTAATGATGTCCTACCCTCCTTTTTCTCTTCCCCCAATGACTCTGACTTGTTCCCTCCTTCACTGCTTCTGTCTGCACGTCAGATCAAAGGTGAGAGCCACAGGGAAAGCTCACAGAAAAAAAAAGACTGATAAGACACTGTCTCCTCCTCCTCAGCCTTCTCCTCTGTGCCTCTCTGCTCCGTGATGAAGATGAGAGTGAGTAGAGGTGCTCTCTCAGTCAGCAATCACTTCAAGATGGAGATTGGCATCAAAGAAATTGTGCTTCTCTCAGAAGCCTCACATAAGGATGGTCCCTCCGGAGCACACTGTAGTTGTAGAGCTGATCATGGTGAATCATGGAATACTTTCAGTCAGGTTGTACGCTAACTCTTCTTATTGAAGATCAGTTATTTACAATACATATGAAAACCTATGAAATCTGAGAAAATAAAAGGCATCTTCAACCGTATAAAGTAGTGGATTAAACAAGAAAAAGTTACATGTAAAAAAAACAAAAACAAACAAACAACAAAAACACTAAACACACTGCTCAAAAAACTTAAAGGAACACTTGATCATCGCAGTATAACACAAAGTCAGTTAAACTTCAGGGATACCAGTCTGCCCAGTTAGGAAGTGGAAACCATTGTAAAAACACGTCACCTGCTTTGGTGTAAATGAAAGTGACAACAGGTGCACTGGAGAGGCAACAACAAGACAACCCCCTCAGCTGAAATGAATTTGAAATGCTTTTTTCTTCCTACCTGGACAGGTTGATATCCCAGACGTTTAACTGACTTTGTGTTAAACTGTGATCATCAAGTGTTCCTTTAAGTTTTTTGAGTGGTATACGTACAAATATGCTCAGTAAAGATCAATAAATATTTCAGTTCTGTGTAAAATCTCTTATCTCACACTCTATAAATTACTCATCAGTTCATTAGTTTTATCTAATTTAGACATTTCAGCTGCTGAAAACAAGCTTCTCTTTCTAGAGGCTACACTGGAATACAAAAACAGATTGGATTTAAAAATGAAAACTACAGTGTATTTATTTATTATTCATTCAAACATTTTTCCTGTCTGTTGACAGTATGTTTTGATTCATCCAGTGTTAACGTGAGATTTCCATAATTCCCTCTATATAAAAAAAAACAAAACCTTTAGGTGTTGTAAAACAGCAACTGTGAACCCTGGTTTACCCAATGTTTAGATTTCTGTTCTGGAAAATAAAGGCAAATAGTGCTGTTATTTAATTATTCTGGGGATGTTCATGGTGATACCCAGTCAGGAGCGGTAGAATTTGGGGAGTAATTACAGGGGAGGATAAAAAGGTCTAGCTCCCCCCTTTTCTATGAAAGCTATTGGTTTAAAAATAAATGGAAGAACAATAAACTTTTAATTTTGAAGGCTGGACTCCTCCTCAGGTACCTCTACCACTCAGTAAAGTTAAACATAGTTACTGTTGTAACCAGACTTTATTTTTATTAGTTCGTTATTTTGCTGTCTTGTGCTTCAATGCAGCTGCCATATTGTCACGGGGCAGCTATGTTTCCTGATGAGTGTTTGTGGAGACAGAACGGCTGTGCACATTAAAATCATTGTAACTCGTCGACTTTTCAACCAGTCTTCGAGTGCATTTGTTTGCTTTTTATTTCTGACAGGTTTTTTTGAATGGGGGTGCCCCCTGTATCCAAAACTGGGCTTGCTTCAGAGTTCTGTCTTTGTCGACATGTGCTGTGTTGATAAAGGTTATTGAAATCCAAGATGGCGGCGCCTACAGTGCAATTGTGATGCAGGAAAACACATAATTTACAACGATTTTGAACGCTGGACGGAATACTTTTTAACAAGAACTAATGTTTTTTTGGCATTGCGAACATAACGCGGAAACGAAGGACCCGGAAATAAAGCCGTGAGTAGCTTCAAAGATGTTTTGCATCCTCTCCTTCATCCTTGAGCGTGACAGACACCACGGAGGAAACACAGCAGATATAAACAGGTGTTTGGTTAGGGTTCAGCTTGTAGGAGAAAGAGGAGTAGTCGCTCCGCTGTTTGGATAAACCAGGAGGTCACGTTTAATATGGAGGAGCATAAAGGTTTCAACCTCTGAAACGCATATAAAACAAAGTCACGCGATAATTAGCGTGATGCATGTATTATCTGAATAGACCGCTTTTACACATCTGGGATATCTGGGTTTGGACTACAGAATGTGTTTCTTTATTTACACCTCTTTACTTTGTGCTGCTTCTACTTATGGAGGCTACATTAAATCATGTATAATCCTCGTGTCAGCATCGACTGAGCCTGTTAGTCCTAATTGTTACCAGTGTAAGACAAGCTGGACTGTAACTACTAAAACAAAAAGGTTTAATGACCTGCATTTATACGGTCATTTAATCCAGGGAAGCTGTTTGGAGGGCTCGGTCTTAAATTTTGTAAGCAAAAAGCTGAGCTGTGGTAAGATATTGCTGATGGTGTTTAAAGAAGGTAATTATAAAATGTTTGGGGGTGAATTAGTAGCGGTATAAGCATTTCTTGGGGTCTTGTGGTTAAGTTCACCTTTACTTGTTATGTTTCTGCATGTAAGCTTTGAGACCAGAAAGAGACACAGCTCTGACATAGTTTTACAGCAGACATATGTCAGTCTTTACAATGGCTGCACAGCTCTTTCAGGAAGTGGACAAAGCAGGTTTAAGTTAGTGATTCAGACTTTTTGGATAATAAAATAATAATATTTTCTTTCTTTCTCCCTCCATTTAAAAATGTTTTTCTCCGAAAAAAAAAAAAGAAAAGTATTATGCTACCAAAAAAAAAAGTTTAAAATGGTCACAATTACTGTTTAATTGCAGAATAACTAAACACTCACATGCTAGAAATGCATCTCAGTCACCACAAGCTATTGAAGGTCCGTACACAGACTTGAAAGTTAGCTTTACATGAAGCAGCATTTTCACTCTTTGTAGGAGACACCCGAATGGATGAGCCCAGTCACCATAGAAACATTATCTCAGTCTTTCGCCTCAGCCCACTCACTTGCACCGTCAGAGATGCACACAGCGTCGAGTGCTCGACTCTCCCAGCTTCAGCCTGAGGGAATGTCTTGTGCTGGGATGCTTAGCTTATACTCAAGAGAATTTAGTTAAAAAAAAAAAAAGAAGTCCCACAAGCAGGTGGGTGGAGGAGAAACACTGATTTATTTAACAAAGATCAGCTATCCGCAAGAGATTTGTCCATCCTAGTCAGTTGTTTTCTTAAAGTCTAAGATATAGAAATGAGCTGTTTTTTGGGTTTTTTTTTTGCTAAAATCAGGTCAACTGGAACTACTTCCTCTCTTTTACTGATTTGCTTAACTGCTGTATTTTCATAACATCACAGAATACAGAGTAACCTTTTCCTTTGAGCCCTCCACAGCGTCAGATAAACAGTCAGAATTTATATTTTCCTAACTTGCATCTTGATGTCAGTGTGGTGTCAGGGCATGCTGATCCTCACAGCCTCCGCTCTGCTGCTTTAAAGGTCTCTCTTTCTGAGATCCAGATGCGTCACTGCTGTGAAAATATTCTCCTGACAGGTCAGGTTAGCAGCAGTTGTCCTCCGCTGCCAAGACTGCACTGACTGTAAGAGCCTCTCAGGTTACCTTGGAAACTGTGTGTATATACATGTCTGTGTCTGGGTAAAATCAAATCAAGGTTAAATGGGTTTTCTTGCATGCTGCTGACTGTCTGACCAACATTAAGCCATCATAAAGTTTAGCCTAACTGCTCTCTGATCGTTAGAAAGAGAGAGAAACCTTTCTGGAGCAGCCTGTAATAAATCTGTTTTTTTCTTCTTTCAAGTTGTTATTTGTGAACTTGGTAAACTTTGAATTTATTTTCTAGAGTAATCCTGTTTTTTGTCATTTCTATAATGTAGTGTTTTGTCCTTTCGACCTACCAGTAATTACACAAATTGAGTGAAGCTGGTACTTCCATGCAGGTGATGTCCCGAGGCAGCTGGGGCACTTAACCTCCTGTAATGAAGTGGGGAAAAAAAATCTAAAACTACAGGGCAGATTTAAAGCAGAGAAATCAGCGTATCATTTCATGTCATTTGACTGCAAATGTCCTTCTCACATCTGAGCAGGCAGGTGGTTTGATAAGAACAACCTGTCCATAGATTCACGGAGAGCCAGAGCCATAATCACATCACGCTCAATAAACCTCTTATTTCACAAATTTGTGCTGTTGTGTGAGTGACGTCGTGCAAGGAACACAGACTGTGAAACAGCAGTGGTAGGGGGAAAGAAAATAATAATAAATAAATAAATAAGTATGTGTGTGTGTATATATATACAGCTCCGGAAAAAATTAAGAGACCACTGCAAAATTTTCAGTTTCTCTGATTTTGCTGTTTATAGGTATATGTTTAAGTAAAATTAACATCTTTGTTTTATTCTATAAACTATTGACAACATAACTCCCAAATTCCAAATACAAATATTTTCATTTAGAGCATTTATTTGCAGAAAATGAAAAATGAAAAATGCTCAGCCATTCAGCCAGGCTGAAGTTTGCAAAAGACCATAAGGATTGGACCATAGCAGACTGGAGTAAAGTCATCTTCTCTGATGAATTTAATTTCCAGCTTTGTCCAACAGCTGGTCGTCTAATGGTTAGACGGAGACCTGGAGAGGCCTACAAGCCACAATGTCTCGCACCCACTGTGAAATTTGGTGGAGGATCGGTGAT
>VUQI01016552.1:9990-26287 GCA_015106735.1 Paratilapia polleni
GCTATAATAAATAAAAAAAAAAAAAAAACAGTAGTTTTTGTAAAAACAAAACAAAAGAAAAAACAGGCATTTTGCAGCTTGAAAACAGATTGTACAGACAAAATAAAAAATTAGCTCTTTAATTAGTCAGTTTAACATGTGCTGATAGGTGGATTTTGTTACTTGTAGTTGCAGCGGTTGAGCTGTCTCTCCAGTTTCAAGTATTTGTGCTAAGCTAAGTGCTAAGTAATCTTTAAGGTGTGCTAGTGGTACCTACCTTTCATAAAGCTCTCAGCAAGAAAGTGATTAATTTCCTGAAAAACCTGTATTAAAGCCAGGACTGTGTTGAGCTCCAACAAAATGTTACAAGATGGGTTTTTTTGTTTGTTTGTTTGTGTGTTTTTGTGGAATGGAAACAGTTGTGCATTGACCCTGGTCTATATTACACAAGCTTGCACTTCTGATTCATTTTGCACTCTGCCTTTTTTAAAACAGTGGGTTTTACATTGCTGCTGATAGGGTTACACTTCTGACAGACCCACCAAATGAGCGCAAACATACTAAAAGTATGTTGCCTACTGTCGCACACAGTTTCAAGCAAAACGTTGCACGCTGTTTTCAGGTTTGAACGTGCCCCATGTTCAAACTGCCTCTGCAGTTACAGGAACAAGGTCTCCTTGTTTAAATTTCTTGGACCCAGTCTCGAGGTGTGCTCATGCAGTTGAAGCTGAAGTGTACTAAGTTCACAAAATCCAGGACTTATATATTACTTACACCATCCCTATCCATACATCTTCCCTCAGCTCATGGAAATGTACCGAGTCACTGTGTTCCCTGGGCATGAAAACAGTGAATAACATTTGAACACAACGAAAAATTTAAGTCTCACACTTAGCTCTTAGATACATTGCAGAATCATCCATCCATTTTCTTAGCCACTTATTCAGTTTTAGGGTTGTGGGGTGGCTAGAGCCATGTCATGCACATGCTCTCGCCCTAGGGAATGGAATGGTTGAACAGCTTATGTAGGCTGATCTTCAATCTCTTGTGGTTTAGGGGGAATAAGCAATGCAGCATAAACCAAAAAAAAAACAGTGGCAGAGTGGTGGTGACGCATCAGCTGCACCAGGTGTATCTGTCTGAGCTGTTGCTCCATTTTGGATTAGTCCAAGATGGGATACATTTAAGGGCTATATATATATGGCTCAGGATGGCTGGATGTGGACTACCCAGTCGTGCAGTCTGTGGTGAATCAGGCTGTTTGCCCCATTCAACCAGTTATTGAAGATGTAGCTCTGACTATAATATCTGGTGGTGTAGATGTCATTGTTGAGTTAGTGGATGTAGGGTCTTCAAAGCTGAACCTCAGAATGAACCTCACCCTGTGAGACCCGCCTCCTTAAATGTGAAATCTCTCCTCATACTTTAGAAGCCTTAACTTGTTCCTTGTAAAAGGAATGACTCCATCTTGCCTTCTTTCCATAGGTGATGTTATTCACTCTGTTTTTTCTATCTCTCATTGTATCAGGATACACCAGCAGTTCTCTTTAGAACAATCTAGCTGCTTCTATCATGGCCCGCCCTGGGGTGTCAGGACTCTGGATGTGTGTCTGAATGTACTCAGTGTGATCTTTTAGTGTGGTGGTCTGCTCTTGTTTCGCTTTAGATGTGAAACTACTCTTGATATGATATTGAACCATCCTCGAGGTTCAATATCATGTACTTATTAGCCAAGATCAGCAAAGAAATGGTGGACACGCCCTTCTGGGAGGTAATCTTTCTTCTTGCGGGCTCCTGCTGCTGTACCGACATGCACAGAGAAGATGGCAAGGCAACCAGCTCACACACACACACTGGGTCTTTAAACTTCTTACACACACACTTATTAGGATTATAATCAAAGTAAAGCAGATAAGTTTCTTCCCTTTAGTTCCTTATTGTCTTTTTCCATTTTTTAAAGTTGATGTGGCTGTTTTGGAGCAGATTCTGTGCACTTGAAGCCATTGATCTTTTGGCTTATTGACCTCTTTAGATTGGTCCTAGTGTCACCCCATCCCCTCCTCTTTGGCCATGCTCCTGCAGTTAAGGTATAGAAAGGCCCCTGTTCAGAAATTCAGTGTATCTCCAAGAATATTTCCAAAAATGCTTTGCTGTTACTTTCAGGGGATCTAAAACAGTCAGGTTTCTACGAAAATGTTTACCAATACACACAAAGTACAGAGAGTAGGAAAAATGAGGATTAAGAGAGTCATTAGGGGATCTTATCTTGCCCATGGCCGCTGAATGTATTATTCCAGCATTGTCTAAGAGGCAGTCTTTGAACTTGATTTGAACTTTGGTTCTGTTTAACTGTGCATAAAATGAGATTATTTCCTTCTTTAATTGAATTTGATATGACACTATGCTACCAACCATTCAAAACACCAATGAATTTTTTAAGGTGCCCCAAGTGAAAGTAACTTTGTTCCATCCAAATCAAGTCAAATGCTTTTAGAAAGAAACTTTGTTGTGATGAGCAACAAAGGACATAAATATAGTTAAAAGTAAAACGAGGAGGAATAAGTGTGCTCCAAGTTTTGGGATGAGATGAGTACTTTTAGCTGTGCTTGTGTTTGTAGAATTTCACAGAGACAGATACAGTGAGCTGCTGTACTGATGCAGAATGGATGTCTGATAAGGGAGTTTCATTATGGCTTCCACTGTAGCAGGACCTGATAATGAAATCATTTCAGAGGATAAATTGCTTTTATAAAGAACAGGAAAGGTTAATGTGAGCGTTTGCAGGCTTTGTGACTGAGTTGTGTGTTCCCCGCTGTTACACATCAATTCTGAAAGTAGCAAAACTCATATTTGTACAAGTAACCAATCTACTTAATGGCTATTGTTTTCTGGGAGAGGAGGATCACTCCAAATTGATTTGATTGCATAAACAGGCTACAGTCCAGCCTTGCACCTCATCCCAACTAGTAATCTCCACCACTGACAGCTTTCCTCTGCTCCCAGTTATCCACCCATAAGCCTCTACTTTTGGCACTTTGATAGCAACTCAACCTTCCAAATTCCATTCAGAACAGCAGTTGCTCCCCAGTTCCCTGAGAGCTCATATTATTCTCTCTTTTCTCCTTGCTCATTCACAACTCCTATCCAATTTCTCACTATGATCTACTGTCTGTCTCAGTTATGGGTGTCATTTCTATTGCGGGTATAATGTGTGTATTCTGTTTACTCCATGAGCTATGTGTTGTCACGCTCAAAAACACAGAGGATGGACTGGATGAATTCCAGGTTTTTGCCTGGTTATGAGCAGGCTCGTGAAGTGACTGCTCCAACCAAAAAATAGTCCAGCAAATAATCCTTGATGAAAACAACTCTTTACCTTACAGCTGAATATTTGTATAGATTGTACAAAGTCTTTGTGACTTTCAGATTCAGTGAACCTTTTGAGGTGCTGGTGGATGGATTTTGTCACCTTTGGATGGACCTACAAGAGCTAATGTGCCCCTGTTTCCAGACTCTGTGCTCAACTAAGCTAACGTGCTGCTGTCTCTACAGCTGCACTGAATAGACTGATATGTAAAGAGCCCCTCAGGTTTACAGATCATTAATTAAGTGTACAGATTGGTGAACCTTGCCAGTTACCCTTGTGGTAACATTTTACAGTAAGGGACACAAAATCATTATTATTTACCAGGGAACAAATGAGGAAAGATGAAGGAGCTAACTGCTAGTTAATCTTTTGTTCATGAATAATTTCTAATCAGCTTTTATCTACCTAAAGCATTTTAAATTTAAATAATTAAAAATGATTATTAGTTCTGGCTATAAAAGACACCTCTATATCTAAAATACACTCACCAGCCACTTTATTGGGAGCACCTTGCTAGGACCCCCTTTTGCCTTCAGAACTGTCTCAATTCTTTGTGACATATATTCAATAAGGTGCTGGAAACATTCCTCAGAGATTTTTGTTCATATTGACACAATGGCATCATGCAGTTAGTGCAGATTTGTCTCCCTTGATGCAAGTCCACCAAGGTGCTCTACTGGATTGAGATCTGGTGACTGTGGAGGCCATTTGAGCACAGTGAACTGTCATGTTCAAAAAAGCAGTTTTGAGAGCTTTGTGAAATAGTGCTTTGTCCTTCTGGAAGCACAAGACAAAGAATGGTTACACTGTGGTCATAAAGGGATGGATGTGGTCACCAGCAACACTCAAGTAGGCTATAGTGTTTAAACAATGCTCATTTTGTACTAAGGGGTCCAAACTATGCCAAGAAAATACAGAAAAGTACTGGTACTGGGCCACTTACACATTACACCTACAGGAGTTACTCGATCATGGAAACCCATGCCATGAAGCTCCTGGTGCACACTTTTTGTGCTGATGTTAATGCCAGAAGAGGTTTGGACCTCTGCAGTTATTGAGACAGCAGAGGGCTGGTGACTTTTATGAACTATGCCCCTCAACACTGGGCGACTCTGTTCTGTAACTTTACGTGGTCTTCCACTTTGTGGCTGAGTTGCTGGGGTTCCTAAACCCCTCCATTTTGCAATAATATCACTTACAGTATATCCGGGAGGGAAGAAAGTTCAGGAACGGACTTGTGGGATACTATTACAGTACCATGGTAGAATTCAGAAAGCTGTTTAGAACAACCTATTTTTTCAGTAAACTGCGTGGCTAGGTGCTTGATTTTATATACCTGTGGTAATAGGACTGAAAACACTTGAATTCAGAGATTAAGAGGTGTGACCCAACCCATATCGTGTATCCCCCACCCCATAACACCACCACCACCAGCTGAGCCGCTGACACAAGGCAGGATGGATCCATGCTTTCATGTTGTTTACGCCAAATTCTGACCCTACCATCTGAATGTTGCAGCAGAAATTGAGACCTGGTGTGGTCTTCTGCTGCTGTCGCCCATCTGCTTCAAGGTTTAACTTGTTGTGCATTCAGAGATGCTCTTCTGCATACCTTTGTTGTAATGAGTGGTTATTTGAGTTACCATTGCATTTCTATCAGCAGACTGGCCATTCACCTCTGACCTCTGACATCTGACTTTTTGCTACATAAAACTGAAAAATAATCAAAAATTGATAACCAAAGTCCTTTCAAGGTTTGGCAAGTCCAGGTCATATGACCCAGAGATACTGGAGCATGTTGGCATCTAGGACAGTCTGAGAGGACCGATGGATAGATTTTAGCAATGTTATCATTCAAATAGTGTAATAAATTAAATATGTTAAATTGTATCCAGATTTTCCCCAACAAGGTGTGCCACTCTCAACCTCAAACCATCCAGCAAAGGATTAATTTACAAAGTGTATAATATGAAGAACATGTTCCCCCACATTGAATTAGCAAATTGAGTAGCACAGTGGCTCAGTGGTCCTTTGTGAAGTCATAAATTCTCTTGTCGTTAACAAACATGCTAGATTATTATTCCTTGGCCCAGGAGACTCTTGCAAAGGAGCCTAAATCACAAGAGTTCTTTCCAGGTTAAATAAAAGATGAGAAACAAGCAAATACATGAACTTTTTTCCATCTCATTGTACACTTTTACTTCCCTGAATTGTCAGCACTAAGATTAAATCTTTAAAATGTGTTTACATTAGAAGAAAGTCTTTGTAATACCCCAAAACTATTGGGTGCTATAATGTTTAACAAATGTTACTCAATCAGGTGGAATTAGAGAATTATTCAAGGTCTATTTTCTATTAATCCATATTTAATGCTCTATTGAGCATTTGGGGCAGCAGGATTTTGTATGTGGGAATGTAAATGTTCATAGTAATGAAGAAACACATTACCCATAGCAGTAGTTTAGCTCATTGATGTATTTTAATGTTTCTGGACAACAGTGGAACTCCTCTAGCATCGAGGAATAAGACATAGCCAGATTTGGATCCAAACCTTTTCCTAGTTGTACGTTCCTTCTTGTGCTTCAGTTTGATTGTTGACAATAAGACAAATACAGATCAACCCAGTATTAGTTCAATGCAGAATTAAATAAGTCCTTATCAGTTAACGCACAAGTTTCCAGAAAACTGTTCTCCTTTTAAGCACCACGTATCTCCAGGCAGTCCTCTTTGACTCTTTATCTTCCTTTTCTCTCTCTGTCTTTGTCTCTCTTTCTATTCCCCGCCATTTGAACCCAGTTAGATTTATTAATATTAAAAAGGAGTCCTCAGGGCTTCCTCCCTCTGTCCCCATCTCTCTCTCCCTTCTTTCTTTCTCAATCTGTCTCAGTCTTTGTGTCCTTCTCTGTTTCTTCATTACTTGATCGTATCTGTAGGAGCAATGTGTCTGTTTAAACTAGATGGACTTCGTGAGTTGTTGGTTGGTTGGTTGCATTGGTTGCCATGTTTTTCCTTTTCAAATAAGGTGTTCCCTTTCATATTCTAGAAGCATTATAAAGGGATTATAAGGGATGTCAGTGGTTTAATAGCTCAAGCTGATACCTGAGACCAAGAGGTTATGCAGTACGAGAGATGAAAAAAATATTATATAAATGATAGAGCTGTATGAAACATCTGATTTGCTTTCAGTTGTGAGGCTTAGCCCTTACATTTCTACCTAGCGTTAGTGTTTATTCAACCTTAGTTGTGGGTTGAAGACAATTCCAAGTCATTTATCCCTCTGTACTGCCTCTTGGCCGTTATGTTTTATGCTTAGGCTACTGTTCAAGAACAAGTTGCTGCCACAAATAAAATTGTATCTTCAGTGTACATTTGTAGTCCAATTTTTTTGAAACCCTCAAAGATGCCAATGACATTTGAGCTAAAAAGTATTCCAAGAACTAATTCTTGTGGTATGTGTCTGTAACTCACAGCACTCAGATTCTAACTGCCCAGCAGAGACTTGATGACAAAGTTTTGCACATACTTTGAAAAACTGTGATTTGTTCAATACTTTGATTTATGACCATTCTCAGCTCTGCTCTGTTAGCTAATGAGCAAATGTGTTACCATCCTAACATGCTAAACAAAGATGGTGAGCATGTTAAACATGCATATTAGCATGCTGACGTTAGCAATTAGCTTAAAACATCAGCGTGCTTAAGTACAGCGGCATAGAAGCATTAGCTTAGCCACAGACTCTTAAGCCTTTCGGATGGGATTTATTTCTCTAGGGGAGGTGCCATGGTCAAAGACTTTAATCCAGTGCGGAGTGCGTATGTAGTACTAGAGTGTTTTTTTTTTTTTTTTTACCTAAACCAAAATGAACTCCTGTTATTCAGCAAATAGGCTACTCCTCCTGTATTTCACAAGCAATCCAGAGCAGTGTAGTTGTTAAAGATGATCTCTAAGCTTTTTCTGCAGGATAATCTTCTTGCATTTTATCAGCCTGTTGTGAATCTCTGCTTTTGTGTTGAAATGGAAGAAGTCTGAAGAAAGTTTTATTTGACCTACTTGATAACCAATATAACACTTGAAAGAATTTAAAGCCAGCAGCCGTTGTAAAGGCAGTTACAGGTAGATACAGCAAGTCTATTATTTTTACCTATTTTCACTAATAAAAGTAAGCTTATTCGCAGTTTGCAATGTACCCATGGACATACAGACAGCTATCACTGGGTTACTTTGATACTGAGGAACACTTAGATGTTCAGGCAAGTTTTGGGGTTTCTTCTTTTGTTTTTGTATGATTTGTGTTAATGGTTTTTTTCTCTGGTTCTGACCTGCTAGCTCTGCTGTTCTATAACAAACCATATTGTGATTTCAGTTCAAAGTCTGTCTGGAACAATGAGTTGCTCAATGCAGTGTTAAAGCTTAGTCTTGTTTGTCTTTACATCGTAGCGCTTCAGGAGTTCAAGAGGCCTTTATCACACAAGCTGTCATGCCTGAGACTGATATGGTGTAGTCTAACACATCTTACAGCTTACTGTCCTATCTTTAGATGCAATTAAACTATAGGACGCCTACATCACAACTGACACCACTATTTAAATCCCATACACAACGAAATAGATGTATTCCACATTTTACCCCCCGAATGGTTATTTGATACTACACAGCTACATGTGTTTCCTGGCAAACACTGGGTGCCTGTGTGTCACATACAGACCTACTTACACAAACAAACGAAGCTTGGTGATATAACAGTGTGCGGATGTGTGCCAAGCAGGGGTCAGGATTGCACTCCGCAGGTCAGGGCTGCCACATCTGTCACTCCACTTCTCCACAGAATACGGCCAGAGAGGGATGGAAGAAAGGATGGGGCTAGAGAGAGTGGTGAAGAGAATGTAAGAAGGGAAGGGTGGGAGGACAGGAATAGAGGGGCTGTCAGGAACAGCTCCCAGGTGTTAAACAGTGAACAGAAATATAAAAATGGAATGCAATTGGAGAAACTTATATAAATAAGTTTTCCAATCTAAATTTTATGGACCAAAAGTTCAAATCCTTCAAGCATTTAAGTTTTTTTACCCATTTAGCTGAGTCTTGGCTTAGACGACTTGATTACTTTTTTGATCATAATGACAGCTGTTTCACACTCTGAATTGTCATTAAGCCTGTAGATGAAAAGCATTATGACAGTTTAGTTAGTGATAATCCCTGGGGTGTATGAGAGAAAGTCTCTTTGTGTGCATGTGTCAAAATTATAGTTGATTTAGTAATGTCATCTAAGGCTCTGTGCGTCTGTGCTCATCCTTCCATCTGTCCATTGCAGTATTAACACATGTTGCCCCCATCTGGCCGCCTTAAACATCAGCTATCATTGCAATATTCCCGTCCAATCTCATTCTAGGTCCAACTTCTTCTATTCCAGCTAGTAGTAATCATGTGACTGCAAAGGATTAGCTGACAGAGAGCGAAACTGCGGCATCTGATCGTACGGAGGGCTTGGGTTTAAAAAGATTCATGCATAGCACACTGAGATAGCAAAAAATAGTCTAATTTATCACTGACAAGTGTTTTGGATGAAGTGATGCAGCACCGTAGCCAAAAATTATACTGAAGAACATCACCTGAAAGTCAAATTCCTCACCCTTGGCTAATTTGCCTGTTGCAAATGGTATCACCCATTTAAATGTTTTTTGGTTGATATTCGTAGACTGTATATAAGGGTAGCCACCGTGATGTTAGTGTTTTGCCTGCCATCATCCTGAAGTGACCATATTTGGATGAGAGGCTGGAGTGCTAATTTACTGGTTAGCGAGATGCATCCCTAAATTGTACAGATGCAATGCACAGGCACAGATAACTGGTATAGTAACTGACAAATACAATATTAGAAATTCACTCACCTAAACAGAAGCATAATCTTCTTGAACGTGCTCTTCCAAACATGATTTTTAATGCTGTTTATTTAAGCATTTTAAATTGGGAGTCTGTGGTGATTGAGCTGCTTTTGTAGTTAGCCTCAAATGGCCAGAGGAGGAACTGCACTTTTTGGCACTTCCACAATGGCTTCATTTTCTCCCTGGTGTATGCCCTGGAGGTTGCCACTTGGTGATATCACACCTAGAGATATTGCCAGGAGACAGCCACTCCCTTCATGTAGTATACTCAGCAGGATGTAATCGTCTCATATTTGCTGATGGTGGCATGAGAAGGGCTTTTGGACTCACTGTTCACTTTCATTTTGGTTAGGTTTAAAATGTCGTGCTTAGGGATTGTAAACTGTCTGAATAATGAATCTGTGTGGCATTTTTTAAAAATATTTTACACAGTAAGTGAAAAGCTGTTTAATTATTTAGTCATTATTTTGTATTCTTTTTTATTTATAAGTCATTTTGTGTTGCTCAGATGTTTTGTGTTAGTTGATCCTGTGCTGGTTCTAAATTTTGTCTCTGTTCTTCCTTAATGTTTTTCTGTAGATTTTTTGCATCCTAACACACTGTGTTTTTAAGGGCTCTCTCTTCCACACTGTTCTTTATATATTAATGGAAACCAACTTCAATGAAAGCTCAGTCTTGGCACTTTAACATAGTATCTACTCTTTTATTTGTTTTTTTATTATTTTATTATTATTATTGTTATTATTATTAATGATAATATTATTATTAATAATAATTATTATTATTTTATTTTATTTTATTTTATATGTACTTGAGCACAGAGCTGGAGAAAGAAAAAATATTTGCTTATTCACTGTACTGTATGATGTGTACAAGGGGGCATCAGTGATGCTTGTTATGTTCATTAGAGGGCCTCTGAAACACAGGCCTTTGTGGCCTATTAAACATGTTATTTTTTTTTTACTATGTAAAAGTGGGCTTTATCATTAAATAAATGTCAAATGCAGTTTTTTCCCTCTGCGTTTTGGTTAACAGGGTTACATCAGGTTATAATAATACCAACACATTCTCATCATGCAATGTAATATAATGCCATTTTGTCAGATGCTTCCTGCGCTTCCCTGTTACATACAAGGTGTCGTTTAGCATTGTGCCCTGACTTATCAGGTGTTACAGTGTTATAGTGTTGTAGAGACCTATACAGTCCGCAGGTTTGTCAACCAAGAGACTAAGGTTTGTGTGACATCGGATTGTGTTTCTAACTTTGTTTAGCTTTTTTTTCACTTTTTGATAGGCTTTGTTTTTTTACTTGCTTTGTGCGTTCACCTTCACTCAATGGTTAGGTTTAGTGACTAAAAACTAAATTTCTTGTTTAGGCTCATTTAGCTTTAGGCATTGAAAACTACTTGCTTAGTTTTAGTGAATGAAAGCTATTTGGTTAGGTTGAGGCACTGAAAACTACTTGGTTGGGTTTAGGAAAACATTGTGGTTTGGGTGAAATAAAATAATGAAGTGCATCTGGGCACAGATGCCAAAGGACACCTTCTGCGTAAATGAGTACTGCCAGTGGTTTTGAAAAAAACTGCATTAATTGACACCCTGGTAATGAGAATGGGCTTAATTCTGGGTTATTCACACAATAAACAGCATGTCTGCTTCATTTGCAGCACTTTTATTGCGATTACAGGATCCTTAAATTTACATTCCTAATTTATGGTGTTATTATGTTATCTACAATAATTTCACGAAACATCACGCAAATATTTGAGGAAGTATGAAAGCAAAAAGTTCTGCTTTATTCAGGGGCTGAATATTTCAGTTGCAAGGTGGCATTTGGCCTTGGGTTATTCAGTGGGTCTGCCAACTTCTGGTACTGTAGATTATATGCAATAAAAACGAGTGAGAGAACTTTTGAGCCACTTTTAAGAAGTCCATTTCTCCGCCTTACTTGTACTTGCAGATAATAACCTGGAGACTTTAATGAAAGTTCTTTTTTTAGTCAGATTTTAATGAAGCCATATGTAAATTTAAATCTCCCTAAACTCCGCCAGTTCTTCTGTCCCATCATAATGAAGCTCATCTGCTCACTTTCTCTCTGTTTTTATGGTTTGATCTTGTGGAGCCTATGCGCACACACACACACACGCACACACACGCACAGGCACACACACACTAATTACTCTCTTTTCTCCCTCTCGTTCTACCACTAGTCCCATCCTTCTGGGGTCTGGTGAACTCGGCCTGGAACCTGTGTGCCATTGGGAAAAGGCAGTCCCCCATCGACATCGAAACCAGTCACATGATTTTTGACCCCTACCTGACCCCTCTCAGGCTCAATACAGGAGGACGCAAGGTAAGGGCCGCCAAATGAAAATTCTCCCTCAAGGATCCTCAGTGTTTTTGGGGTAGCGATTGATGAGTTTCAGCTCAAGTTTTGAGACAGAACTCATCAAATGTTGGGACCCTGTCCATGACTGTCCTTCTATGACAGCTGCTGGGCTTTAATTCATCAAAGTGAAAGAAAACAGACCAGGACACAGTCTCTAAATCAAGATGCAGAGAAACTTTGGTCAGAGACAATGAGCTTTTCATCTATATCTAAAGGCTTTAAAATTCCCAGCTGCATTTTGCTCCACCAAGGCTCAGGAGGCATTACAATTTTAGCCCTTTACACAGCAATCACAGTTAATCTTTAGAGGAAAAATCCTCTTTAAAGCACCCAAAATCACAGTTAAACACAGCTTGTGGGATGTTGTACTTTTCATCCTGGATTCATTTTGACAGTTTGGAAATGTATTCTAGTTATTGGCCATATTTAGATGAAATAATGTCAGTCTAAAGAGATGGGATCTAGCTATAAGAGCACAAATTTAGTTTTAATGTTTAAAATGAGATAAATACTAAGTACTAAGTTTTATATATATATATATATATATATATATATATATATATATGTAATGTCAAATCAAAATGCAACCATTGTTTGTGACTGTGAATCTGATTGGGTTTTCTTTATGAAGTGGACTTCAGACTTGAACCTCTGTCGTTATGGAGACATTGTCCTCTGCTAGAATTTTGAGGTTCTTTCTGAAGGCAGAACAAAAAGGAAGGGTTTTGTGAAAACAGCAGACAGAAATAGGCAAAATCCATGTATTAATACATAAGCCCTAGGCTATTTTTTAAATGAAATTTCCATTTGAAATTTCACATTCAGTCAGTAACAGTTACAGAACTGTGAGTCCAAACTGCACAACTATGGGGTTGTGCAGTTTGGCAATGACACTTGAAACAAATTTTACCAGCTCATGAGGCCAGAGTGATATTTGAAAAGATTCCAACAGAAATTGTGCCCCTTTAAACCTTTAAATTAGAGAGAAAATGTAAGTCAGCCATGTTGATGCTTCTGAACCTGTTTTGAAAAATTCTCATCTGTGACGCTATCGTAATACAGCAGAAATGAAAGCAGAATAAATGCTGCCTGTATTTCAGTCATAGTAATACCAGACTGCTTCTTCACTTCAGTGTACCACACTCTGAAACCTTCAAATAACAGCAGCCAGTTGTGGTTTAATAACAGACATGGCTCAGTCCTGCTACAGGGACCTCTGGGGTTGAAAGGGATAGTGACTGTATTTGAGCTGTGGTGTAGGAAATTTAGGCTGGGACAACAAACCCCCACAAGGCCAGAGACTGAATGTTTCTAAACTTATTTTCCCTGTGATTCATAAAAGGAGGCCAAGACTTGACAGATGAGGTGTTTATAGTGTAATATTGTTATAGTTGCCACTCTAAATGACACACAAGTAGTTACTCTGTGGCAATGCAAAAGGCATTATAAGGTAACTCAAAAATTCTTGAGAAGTAGTTGAAAGAAAAAGTGTTTGAGGACAACAATTTAACTCCATGTTTAAATTAGGACACAATAACTTTTGGTCATAGACAGGTTATTATAGTTAACTGAAAATTGGTGTGAAAAAACATTTTAGTTAATTACAATAAAAAAAAGCCTTTAGAAAAAAACTAACTTAAACACTATTGTGTACTTACAAAAAGAACTAAACCAAAATATAAATCTATAGGAAATGTATTTAGTTTTAGTCTTTTTCAACCAGATTTGTCAACACATCAGGCATGAGGAAGCTGTTGTACTTCCAAAATGCGTCTGTTAGCCGTAGCAAGCAGGTCAGAATGATCCAGCCTACTGTAACCTGTAATTAGTGCATATAAGTGGATGGATTTCAGCTGAAAAAGTTCCACAAACTGTGGCCATCTCATGTTCAAGGTCATCTACTTGGACATGAGAGAGCAAACATTAACTTACCTTTCAAACCGACCTGAATTTTCTGTCAAGGATCATTAATGGTGTTAAGAGTGGGTCTCCAGCTACGACTGAACTGTTTTCAGCAGTTTTCAGTTGAAGAGTCCACAGTTTCTAAGAATGGAGAAGGGAAAAGCAAGACTGGGAGAATACTTGTCTTACTGTCAACATTCATTGGATTGCGCACTGTTAAGTCTTACCCTCAGGGTAAGACTGTCCACATGGAGGTCCACTGTAGCATCCTAAGGTGTGTGAGGGACAAAATTCAGAGGAAACTTTCTGAAGTATGGTTAAACGATTGCCGTTTTGACACACTGCGAGATGAAACGGAACTTCTGTTAGAAAATCTAATAATAGCAGGCACACTGAAAATGGTCCATAGGTGCACAAGAAGATGATCTTGAATGTGAGATCGGCCAGATTTAAATCAGGTAAGACTTCTGATTTTTATGAACCTGTTCTCAGAACGTTTTGATCACACCTTGTATTAAGTCTTAACATTTAACTGGTTATTTAAAAAAAAACGCTGAGTTATTAATAATAAAATCATTATTTATACAAGCATTACCTGCTTACTAAACAAATCCTAATCATAGTAACCACCAAGGCTAGTAATCATAAATTAATTCCGATAAACTATTAATTTTATTTTCCCTTGCTTTAACTCTGAAGACTGTAATCATTTTTGACATCAACATGCTTAGTTTTCACTTCTCCTTTGAAAGCAGTTCACTACACACATTCATTAAATAATTGCTCTTGTGGGACTTGCAAATTTGCTTGAGTCCTTTATTTCCAATAATCCATCCTGAAAATGAGTCAGACTTCAAACATAAGGTACATTTTTACCATATCTTCCTTTGATTCAGAAGAAAATCTGTTTTGAATCATAAGTCATTATTTCACAACATAATGTCTTTATGAAAATTTCACTGCCGCTGGCTGCTTTGATCTTGAACAATATGGTGCTTTGCTTTTACATTTTATTGTTCCCTTCCAAAATCCAGATGCATTGCTAGCTCAAAATGGGTTTAATGTTTCCTAAGGTTTGATGTGATGTCTGTGGGTGATTCATAACAACAGTTGAATGTCTAAATACTGACTGCCTTCAGGCTTTCTCTCAGAGTTTAAGATGCATCATATTAAGTGAGGAAAATCAAGTGATGAATAATTATGTTTTCTCTGGAACTTTAAAATTTGCTGAAATGTGAATAATAATAATAATAATAATAATAATAATAATGACAAGGAATGTAGCTTTGCAACATACCTGTAACACATGGATGTTTTGCTGTAGAAGACCTGATACTATGGACATCGCCCAGTAATAATAATGATTAGGAAAAAAAAAATGGCATCCAACTTCACCATCTAAGTAACTGCGGCACACCAAGGGCATTAGCTGCCCCTTCCTAGAAGAAAGGATGAATGATGTATGATTGCACAAGTTGCTGAATCCTGCAGAATAACGAATCATTCAAAGGCACAAAATATTGATAACATGTTTTTTTTTTTTTTAATGTTTTTTTCCTCATGGCACTAACTGTGCTCTGTATTTGATGCTACAGTCACACTAGGAAAAACAGTGGTTGGAGACTGCAATCAACTTGAGATCTCCTTGCCTTTGAAGTGGTGGCTTTGAAGATGGGGACCAGGTCTGAGACCACTCGCAGTCAGTTGCCATCTTCAAAGTGACTTTGGTGCATCAAGACCGCGATAAAACCGGAATAAAACGGCAATAAGACACAGTCAGTCTGCTATCAGTTTTCGATTGCATGGAGTCAAATTGGCACTTAAATGCAATCTATTAATAATACGGCAATTAACTGTGATCTGTGTGTAATCTCAAATCTGTTGCTGTCTGTTGCAAATCTGTTGCTGTCATCAGACCTGTACTTGAGCCAAGGGCGGACTTGCCACTAGCCGACCGCGTAGAATGCAGACATCAGGTGCATGTCTCTCAGCCACAGACTGGGATAGATCTAAACGGGGCAAATTTATAATATTATAAATGTGTAAACAAACAGACACAGCTAGTTCATTTCAGCATTCAACCAAGAGCAGCGCAAATGTGTGGCTCAAAACTGAGGGCACGAGTAATGTGCTGAGAAAATAATAAAGTGTAAGTGCAAGTTTTACGCATGTGTTTCTCTCTGAAAACAATGAGAGGAGGCAGAAGAAGAATGAATATGTTTATGATATAAGGATGAACTCTTCTGATAGAAATTTCTGGGGACTGTGTGGTCCTGAGAACTGAGACTCGGGTGGAGGGCAGGATTTATCCAGAGAAGATCTGCTTTATTACAAACTATTCCTCCATATAAACCTGAAATCTATATGTAACAGCTGACAGGTACAATGTGTAGAACACAAAACATTATTTCCAGTCAAATCCCGAGCCCTCCATGTGTTAATGAAGATATTACTGACTGTGCCACGTGTGTAAATGCGCACATTGCTCTGCAGTGTGTGAAACCGAATCAGAATTCTGCACCGGGGCAGCTGTCTCACATGAATGCCTTGCTGTGAGTGGGTCTCTGAAGAAACTTTACACGCACAGTTTGCTGGCTTTGCAGCTGATGGTGCAGCTGCTGTGATGGGCCGATAGAGAGGAACAGCCATGCTCCTGAGTGAAAAGATCAACCCTAACCTGATGCTCATTCACTGCATCATTCACAGTTAGAACTTGCGTCCATGATGTAAAACATGTTACAGAGCTGAGAATCATTTTCACACATTTATTAACTGTCAAACT
>VUQI01016555.1:2012-12263 GCA_015106735.1 Paratilapia polleni
TGTCCTCTCTGTGGTCAAATAGAGCTCATCAAGCTTTAGTTGACACTGCAACTAAGCCTCATATATTAGTCTTGTATGTTAGTGACATAAAGGCAGAAAAACACAACAAAAAAAAGACCTGTCTTGCAACTTAATGTACACTGCATCCAGAAAGTATTCACAGCGCTTCACTTGTTCCACATTGTTCCATGTTACAGCCTTATTCCAAAATGGATTGAATTCATTTTTCACCTCAAAATTCTACACATAATACCCCATAATGACAAAGTGAAAAAGGTTTGCTTGAAATTCTTGCAAATTTATTTAAAAAAAACAAAAAAACAAATATCACATGTACATAAGTATTCACAGCCTTTGCCATGACACTCAAAATTGAGCTCAGGTGCATTCTGTTTCCACTGATCATCCGTCACATGTTTCTACAACTTGATTGCTTGCAAATCTGAGCGATCGGGGTACAAGGGCCTTAGTCAGGGAGGTGACCAAGAACCCAATGGTCACTCTGACAGAGCTCCAGCATTGCTCTGTGGAGAGAGGAGAACCTTCATTTCTGCAGAACTCCACCAATCACGCCTGTATGGTAGAGTGGCCAGATGGAAGCCACTCCTCAGTAAAAGGCACCTGACAGCCTGCCTGGAGTTTGCCAAAAGGCACCTGAAGGACTCTGACCACAAGAAACAAAATTCTCTGGTCTGATGAAACACAGATTGAACTCTTTGGCCTGAATGCAAAGCGTCATGTCTGGAGGAAACCAGGCACCGCTCATCACCTACCCAATACCATCCCTACAGTGAAGCTACAGTGAAGTTAACAAAAAAAGGCTTATTTTTAATACTTTGTCTAGAATCTTTCTGTAGACAGTGACTGCCTGAGTCATGGAGATCCATGGACATCATCAGCAAAGAATTAGTTTTCTCCTTTGTTATGCTTTTTCAGGCTTTGACTGCAGCTGTCTTAAGTTGTTTGTTTTGTGTGTCTCTCTGCCTCTAGTTTTCTGTTCATCAAGTGACATGCAAGTGAGTAATTTGATAAAAGTGAGATGCGGTGATTGACTCACCCAGTGCAGAATATTTATTTCCTGACCTTTTGGAAAAAACTCCTGCATTGCTTTTGCAGTATGCTTTGGGTCGTTGTCCATTTGTACTGTGAAACAAAATCCAGTCAGCTTTAAGGCCCTTTCACATAGGACATGGCATCCGCTGAAAACCATTCTTTTCTATTGCTTGCCCTGCTTCATCGAGCAAAGCGCAGCGCAAGCGCGCTGGCGGGGTGCACTCGCGCGTGCCGTGGGCTGTGGTGCAGTGTGACGTAAATTCGAGAGACCAATAGAGTTTGTGTCCGAGTTTATGGAACTTTATGACACAAGTTTACGTGCTTATAGGGACCTAGGGAGGAAAGCAATGCTGTGGATTTCCACTGAACTGAGCATGCCAGGTTTGTTTAAACGGTAAAGTAGCTTGTTATATTTAGGTAGGGAATATATGTAGTTTAGGGAGCGGGCGCATCTAGTACATGTAATAAGTGAAATGACATACAGGATGAGCGCAGCGGCCAGCGCAACACAAATTTTAGGCCATGCGCTGAGGCTAGCGGTCAGTGCAGCACATGCCGCGTCCTATGTGAAAGGGCCTTTTGGCTAATCAGAAAGTGTAGCTCAATACACTTGAGATTTCATGTGGCTGTTCTTTGCTCTTACATATGGTTAATAAACACATGTGATCCAGTGCCACTGGAAGCTGTGCATGCTCATGAAATCACACTCTTGCCTCCACTGTTTTACAGCAGATGTAGTAAGCTTCAGCTCATGAGCGATTGCAAGCCTTCTCTTCCTGTCAGTCTGGTATAGGTCGATCTTTGTTTCATCTGTCCAAGGAATGCTATTGAGAAGAACTGCTCTGGCGTTTCTGTAAAGTCTAATCTGGATTTTCTATCCTTGAGACTGAACACTGGTGTGCACCTTGCAGTGAGCTCTATATTTGTTCTCATGACATCTTGTTTTTATTGTTGACCTGGATATTGATATGTCTACCTCATGGAGAGGGTTCTTTCTTTACTGTGGAAAGCATCCAGTGATCATTCAACACTCTGGTCTTCTGTGGATATCCAGTCCTCCTTATGCTTTCGCTCACCAGTGTGTTTTTTTTTTTCTTCTTCTTCTTCAGAATATTCTGTACTGTTGATTCTGGCTACTCCTAATGTTCAGTTGTCCCTCTGATGGTTTTGTGCTGTAATATTTACAATGAAGGTTTATTGAATAGAGAGAAAATCTCAAAGCGGAATGTTCAAAAATGACTTTGCTGCAATAACTATGGAGCAGCTGATGAGGTTAACCTATTCTAACAACAGCGAAATCACATGAAAGGCCTTGCAACAACAGTGGTAGCAAACTCTCAAACTGATACGGGTAGAAGAAAACTCAACTTTTCCAGTGAAAAGGTGTTAAGTGTCAACCTACTCAGCCTACACAGCTCCGTGAATTACCTTGGTACTTTCAATTCAAGGGCAAAAACAAACTGAGTTACAATTTTTTTTTTTCTCAAAAACAACAGCCATGAGAAAGAGGAGTGAAAAAGTTCAAAAACAGTGGGATGGAAGTTTAATATAGGACGGAGATGTAGTTTATTTGTATTTGGCATGAAGTCAATCAGATATAAAATCTGACCAGTGAGATGGAAGACTGAATGTGTGCTGTGTGGATAGTTGCCTGACAGAAAATCATTCCCTCAGCACGCCTCATGGGCTGCATAGGTATGGAGGAGTGTGTGTGTGTGTGTGTACACTGTGTGCATATGTGGGTTTTTGTGGTATTTTTGTGTATAGGTCAGAGTGATATTGTGTAAGCCACTTACAAAACTGTGAAAAAGAATGTGGCTGTAAACAGCAGCACAGATTGTGTCTCTAACTCTTTTGGAATGGTGTCTACTGTTGCGGCAGTAAAACTGGAATTGGAAAATGTATAATATGATTATCGCCTTGTTTCTTACTTTTATGCATTTGAATGTGCGCTTGCTGTGAACATTGAGTGCCTGACACTTTAAAAGAATTTGTATTTATGCTATTTCGATAAAAAGTAAGATGGAGTGAATATCTGTGCCAACACACTGCGTACACTGTGTGTATAATAATCAAAGCCCAGATGGGTCTTCTCTTTCCTGCTCTCTCAGTGGAAATGTTTATAAGATGGTGCTACTTAGATTTTCAGCCCCCCTACTGATTGTTAGCACTTTGATTTCTGCCTCTGAGTGTTTCTTTGAGAAAAACACACATACACATATTCCACAGGGCCATCTCAGTTTTTTCTAATGACTTTGTGATATAGCATATGCCAAGGTTGAATATCCATTTCATCTCAACTGCTCTTGTTTCGCGTGTGTATCGCAGTGTCTGTGATGTGGGCAAGCAATCAAGGAGATGTGTACCCAGTAGGTTTAACCTTGCGAAAACCCTGGTTGTGTACCCTAAAAACCCTTAGCTGCTCCTCAGATCAAAGAGAAGAGCTAAGAGAAAAGAGAACCGGCAAGAGAGAAAAGAGACACAGATTTCCTGGCTGGCACTGAGCTATTGGGTCTCTTTTTGAACATTATAGACCCTGTTGGCTGAAGCTCAAACTCCCTATATACTCCCTATACACTACATGGAAACTACACTTGTCAACTTTCCATTTCGGCAGGCATTCTTGACATTTTGTTTTAAACTATAACCCTCTCAGTATTACAGAAGTTGATGCCAGTTAAGATAAGGTATGCAATGCACTCCAACTGCAATGCGTGAGAATATAAACGAAAGGTTCATTGGATACCCAAAATGGGTATATAGTGTTCAGCATCTATTATGTGTATGTTTAGAAAAAACTCCCAAAAAAAACAGGCTGCAGCTAATGTTTATTTAAATGAATTTGACAATCCTCTCCTTGATGTATACAGATATGAATAGTGTGACCCATCTATTGTGGAATGAACAACTCAATAATGTTGAACAATTCAGTGATTAAAAGATTGACCCAGTTATAAAAATGTTGATTGTGAAACTGTGTCTGCTGTCTCGATGTCATGTCCCCCACTTCGGTTCTTTTTGTTTGAGTTATCATTTTAGTTTGGTTTTGTACGTACAACGCATACCATAAATTTGCCAACACGTCCATGGACTGCTTCATACCACTGATACGGATTTACACACGATTATTATTGAATTTAATAAATCTGGAATAAAGCCATATTTAGTTGGTAGTGTGAATGATTAATTGCTTTAGCCTTCAGAGCAAAACAAAGAGATTTTTGCAGGAAGTCCAAACCGGGCAATGTGTGCAGGGCTAGCTGCTGAGAAGTTGGACATGTTGGATTGTGAGGTGAAAACTCAGATTTTGAGAAATGTGAGCTGGAGTCTTATTTACTATTCATTACCAACAATTTTGTTTCTCTGGATGATGGTGAGAAAGTAGGCATTAAGATATTGCAAGACACAGGTGCCTTTGACTCATTTATTTTAGCATCAGTGTTGCCATTCTTGGATGAGACATTTGTGGGTGTGTACATACCTGTACTGGGTGTAGGTACATACCTGTAGTGGGTGTTCCACTGCATAAGATGGTACTTTATCAGCGCAAGGTGAAAGTTGGTGTGTGGCCCAGCGCTGCTTGTTGATGGTGTAGAGATAATTTTAGGTAATGACATAGCTAGCAGCCAAGTGTGGGCTGATGTTCCTCCACCTGCTAGGGTTGCACAGCTCCCTCGTTCCCAGTGTACCATATAGAAATGAAGCAGTATTTCCTGATTAGTTTAGCGCATGTGCGGTCACTTGTGCAATAAGCCAAGCACAGTCAGGTGACAAGTGCTTGCAAGATGAGAATCCACAGGTCCGTTGGTCTTTCTGTCACGGTGATCTGTGATAGAACAGCGAAAGAACAACGTGTTGATGAGGAATGAGGAAGGACCTGAGTCAGGTCACAAGTAAGCCTAACAAGATACTGAAGTGGGTGAGGCTGAGAAATACTGGCTAGATATAGTTGGACTTGCCTCAATGCACAGCTTGGGCTCTGGAACAAGTCTCCTGGAGAGGAGCTGGACTCTGCGAGTTGCTCTCGGTGAGAGGGAGCTGGCAGGGCTGGGTATACTTGCATCCCCCCAGCTTGGTGCCTGTATGTTTGGGGTTTTCCCTGGTGGATGAGAGAGTTACTTCCCTGCGCCTTTGGGTTAGGGAACAAGTCCTGACTGTCATTTGTGCTTATGCGCCAAACAACAGATCAGCCTTCTTGGAGTCCCTGGGTGGGGTGCTTGAAAGTGCCCCTGATGGGGACTCCATTGTCTTACTGGAGGACTTAAATGCTCACATGGGCAATGACGGTATGTCCTGGAAGAGTGCGATTGGGAAGAACAGCCTGCCCGATCTGAACCCGAGTGGTGTTCTGTTGTTGGACTTCTGTGCCAACCACAGCTTCCATAACGAACACCATGTTCAAGCATATGGGTGTCCATAAGTACACTTGGCACCAGGACCCCCTAGGTCACAGATCAATGATTGATTTTATAATCGTATTATCAGGCCTGTGCCCACATGTCTTTGACATGAGTAAACAGAGGAGCAGAGCTGTCAACTGATCACTACCTTGTGCTGAGTCGGATCAGGTGGCAGTGGAAGATGCTGGATAGACCTGGCTTCCCCAAATGTGTTGTTAGGGTGCATTGGGAACGTCTGCCAGAGGCCCCGGTCTGCCTCCAGCAGAACTTCGTCAGCATTCCAAGGGAGGCTGAGAAGATTGAATCCAAGTGGAGCATGTTCTGCACCTCCATTGCTGAGGTGGCTGTGAGGAGTTGGTTGGTGCCTGTCGTGTGGGTAACTGCCAAAACAGATGGTGGACACTGGAGGTGAAGGGAGCCATTAAGCTTGTCCTTCAAGCTTAGTCCTGTCAAGCTTGGTTGGCTTGTGGGAATCTGGAAGCAGCTGATAGGTACCAACAGGCCAAGCAGAGTGCAGGTGTGGAAGGAGTTCAGTTAGGCCATAGGGCAAGACTTTCAGTCGGCCTTCAGGCAATTCTGGTAGACTGTCAGGTGACTGAGGAGGGCGATTCCCTGTTCACACTGTAAACCGTGGGCATGGAGTGCTGCTGACCTCAACTGAGGACATAGTCAGACGGTGGAAAGAATACTTCGAGGATCTCCTCAATCCCACTGACACGCCTTCTGTAGTGGAAGCAGAGTCTGGGGATGAGGGGAATGAGGCGCCGTCTAAGAGAATGTTTAATATGAAATTCTATGATTAAGGTGAGAGATACAGGTGCATGGTCACTAATAATTGTGTCTAAAGCAGTATCTGTTACATAGGTTGTTAATGTGTTCCTTATAAGGAAGTGATCCAATCGTGAAAATGATTGGTGTGCCAGGGGAAAAATATGAATATTCTCTTAATGTTGGGTGTGATATTCTCTAATGCCAGAGTCATTCATGTATTGTTTTAAAGTTTATGTTGAGTGATGATTTCTAAGGTTACCTTTATTGATTGAATGGTCCATTTGTGGATTTATCATTGTATTGAAAACTCCACCAATTACATTTATTTTACTCAGTAATGACAATATATTATGAAAAAAAGAAGGGTGATTAATATTGGGTCCATATTCATTGACTATGGTAAATTTAGACTTGTGTCTAGTTGCACTTTTCATGACATAAGTTCCCTTGAGATCTGTGGCAATTGTTGATGAAACATTAAACTTTTATGTACTAAAATTGATACCCCTTGTTGTCTGCTGTTATGGGTTGCTGAGAATATTTGATCATATTGTTTAGACTTGATGCATGGTAATTCTGAGTCAGACAGATGGATTTCCTGTATTGAACATATATCTGCAGTGAGCTGATGTCTTTGATTGATAATTTTTGTCTTTTTTGCTTCAGAGCGAATGCCATACTCATTTTACCAGCATGTAGAGTGAAAAATGTGGGCTCAACGGCAAGTTTTTCCCTTTCTCTATTTTTTTTTTCTCTGCCAGTTAATCAGTCCACTTCAGCCCTTGAGCCCTTGAATGGGAAGGGATTTTTGGGAATTTTTTGTGTGCCAAATTATTAAATAATTAGAAAATGGTAAAACACCCCAAAAAAGTAATGACAACACTCACATCACTGAGCCCGTTGATTTAGTGTTTGAATGGTGACTCTATGACAAACGGTGTGGGAAGAGATTATAGTAAAAGCGACTGGGTTTGGGGTTTTTCGTGGGTTTTTTTTTTTTTTTTTTGGTACATGTCACCCAGTTCTACTTGTCATCATGTTTCATAGTGCTCGCGATTCACAGGAGAAATTGGACAAGCAGTACTCCTCTAACACATTGTAAAATGGGTTTTGGTTTAATCCCGAGCCGGAATGACCCTTTGATCAGTCTGAATATGGAGGGTGTGAACAGAAGTATGGCTGCTGCTGTCTCCATAGTTCTGTTTGACCCTCTTATGTGACCTCTCAAAGTTGTCTTCATCATGGTCCTTCTTTCTCTTACTATTTGGTGAGTTGTAGATCTGTGTCCTGTAGATGTTGCTTGAGCAAGATGAGCCAGCAGAATTACGGAACTTCTTTAGGTCATAATCTGACCTTTCAGATTGGTCAGAGAGGGTTATTTTTTTTTTTTTTGTCGACACCTTCCTAATTAGCCAATCTTCTTGTATTCTCTGGCCTAATGTTGTGTGTCGGTGTTCAGGTAGGTCTTCAGAGACTATGTGCTCCTGGGGGTAAATGGATGTGTATACATTTGTCTGTAATTTTATTAAAAATAGGATGCTAAATAATAAAAAAATGTATAGCACAAACAGACATCAAAGTGCTCAGAAATTATAAAACAATATAGCCTTTATACACTGATGCAGTTGAGCCTACCTGTGCTGAGAGTAAGACAATTCAGCCTTGAGCCTCTGTGACTGATGTTCTTTTTATCTGCATCAAGCTTTCTCTTTCTGTCTGATCTGACTAAATGCATTGTCTGAGTATTGGTGCAGTGATTAGGGCTGAAGCAATTGGGGCTGCTCCTCTGAGCTGGAGGTCCAGGAGGATTTTGCTGTCCAGGGCGGTTGGTCCTAGATGAAGGACCAAGGCTTTACAGGGGCGATATGCTCAGCTGGAGGGGAGAATGATTCTGTTGGGCAGGGTGTCTGATCTTGGAGGAGGACTGCTGCAAAGACCTGCACACAGCTGTGCTCTTCATATTCTCATAGCATGACTTAACACTGTAAGACAGTGAATCATTCAATATGCTAAATTTGTCACTCATGTGAATATAACATTTTCATTTAAAATGAGATATAGAGCATATGTGTAGTGTCCTCACATGGTCTGTAATGGAAATGTGTTGTACATGTATATGTCCAGTGGGATGTTAAGGGAGAACAATAGCTCCAAATGAAAAGCTGATTTACTGGGAGCTGAGAGGGTACGAGCACACTATGTGGCACATGCTTGTGAAGGGATGCTCCAGCACCTGATGGGTGTCATCTGTTTTTCAGCATCAAGCTAAAGCATTCCTTTAAGCATCTTGACAAATATTGGCAGAGCGCACATTTCTGTGGCTTTCACGCAATGGTCAAAAAGTACACTTACATGGAGGTGGCCATCCACAGAGATGAACTTTATTCTCCTTTTCTCTATGGACTGAATGCCTGACTCTCTGAAAAACTATTCAGGTGTCTGAAAAGACAGGGAATGTTAGCAATGATAAATTGTAGACTTAGACAAATGGGTGCATATAACCAAATATTTTACAATGTGTTCAAAACCAAGGGTTAGAAAATGAGTAAATTCTGAAGTTTAAGGACTGGCATATAGGATTAACCAGAGTAATGGTGACGTGGGTAGGTACCTTGAGTTTCCAGATGCTGGTGGTGGAATTGTCCTCTCTACGGAAAAAATGGGCAGTCTTTTGCCCACAGTTTAGCATCTTGTCTGGTGGCTGCCCCTGAGCCTCCACTATGTATCTCATCTCCAAATATAGCAGAACATTTAGTCAAATTGGGAGTCCTTAACTGACAACTTTTATATAATATGTTGTGTTGGTAATGATTTCAGTAAAGCTTGAAATCTAATTCTTCAGACGAAATGAGGAACAGACTTCAGTCATTCTATTATACTTACCATATCATATTCACTGTTGCCAGGGTAGAGTATGGAGCCAAGGTACAGAGTAGCAGCAGTATAGCTCAGAGACCACCCATCTATGGCCTCTGTAAAAAGAAGCTCCAGAATAATCTCTTGGAACCTGAAGGAGGACAAACGGCAATCATTGTAATTGTCATAGTTATCCAAACTGTTATTAAAATTGACAGTTTGGATAACTATGATTTATAGTACAGCTGAGAAACCCCTCACAGAAACATTGGAGGTTTGTGTGACTATGCAAGTATCCAGTACACCCCTAAAAGAAAGATCGAATTTAGTTCAATTTCAATTCAATTCAATTCAGTTTTATTTATGTAGTGCCAAATCACAACAACAGTCGCCTCAAGGCGCTTTATATTTTAGGGTAAAGACCCAACAATATTGGATAGAAAACCCCAACCGTCAGACGACCCCTTATGAGCAAGCACTTAAATTCAATTCTGGATTTAACAGGTAGCCAATGAAGAGAAGCTAATATGGGAGATATTTATGGTCTCTCTTTATAGTCCCCGTCAGTACTCTCACTGCAGCATTCTGGATTAACTGAAGGCTTTTCAGGGAGCTTTTAGAACAACCGGATAATAATGAATTACAATAGTCCAGCCTAGAAGTAATAAATGCATGAACTAGTTTTTCAGCATCACTCTGAGACAGGATGCCTCTAATTTTAGAGATATTACGCAAATGCAAGAAAGCAGTTCTACATATTTGTTTAATATGTGCGTTGAAAGACATATCCTGGTCAAAAATTACTCCAAGATTCCTCACAGTGTCACTGGAGGCAAAAGTAATGCCATCCAGAGTAAGTATCTGGTTAGATGTCATATTTCTAAGATTTTTAGGGCCCAGTACAATAACCTCAGTTTTATCTGAATTTAGAAGTAGGAAATTAGAGGTCATCCAGGCCTTTATATCTTTAAGACATGCCTGTAGCTTAAGTAATTGGTGTGTGTGTCATCTGGCTTCGTGGATAAGTACAGCTGGGTATCATCTGCATAGCAATCAAAATGTATGCTATGTTTTCTAATAATACTGCTAAAGGGAAGCATGTATAATATAAATAGAATTGGTCCCAGCACAGAACCCTGCGGAACTCCATAATTAACTTTAGAGTGTGAAG
>VUQI01016560.1:2060-34885 GCA_015106735.1 Paratilapia polleni
TAAAAAAAAAAAAAAAAAAAAAAAAAGAAAGAAAAAAAAAAAGAAAAAGCTCCTAAAGGTTAATGTTTCTGTTTCCATTAGAGCTCCCATTTTGTTGTGTGGCAAAGTTCATAAAATGTTTGAATTTATTATTATGGACCCTAATTTAGTGTGGTGAATGTCTTCCAGACTGTCTGTTTTGCCTTAGTGTGTGTGTGTGTGTGTGTGTGTACTTGTTTAGAGATCTTTGCGAGGACAAAAATTCACATAAAACTATAGTCGTGAGGACCAACCGTTATTTGTGAGGACAAAACGCTGGTCTCACGAATTTGAAGGCATGTTTGAGCATTTTTGAGGCTCAAAACTTGGTTTTAGGGTTCCAATTAGGTTATGGTTAGGTTTAGGGTAAGGGTTAGGGTTAGGCATTCATTTCTGATGGTTAGGGTTAGGGTAAGGGGCTAGGGAAAACATTAAGTCAATGAAGTTCCCCACTAAGATCTCAAAATGAGTGTGTGTGTGTGTGTGTGTGCCCATGCATTAATCTCCTTTATTGATTGAAGTCCTAATTAATGTATATAGCAACCCACAAGGATTAGTTGAACAAACAGCTTAAAACAAAACAAAACACAACAAAAACCTCTTGTTATTGCGTAATAGTGAGTTTTTGATGTTTGTAAATTTTAGATAGGGTGTCTACAGTTGAAAGAAAAACATATTTACTTTTTAATTTTATTTGTACACCACTTCATATTTACGCAGCTGGCAGTGAGGGAGATGAGACAGTGTACACTCATTCCAGTTCTTCACTTGCATTTTCCAAAATGCTTCAGGCACTTGAACTACAAATCTTCTGGTGACAAGACCGCTTAGATACAGTATATTTGAGTTGGCTTGTGGTTCTGTTTGTCTCCATCCTTCTATGGCTGGCTGGCTGGCTTTCTGCAGCTCAGCAATGAGTCTCAACACAGTGGAACTGATCAACCTTTTGGTCCTTGTCACAACAACAAAGATGGTGTTCAGGTGGCGATAGCAGGCAGACATATTTTTGGACATCAGACAGATATGCTGAGATTCATTTAAAAGCCATCAATCTGGCATACTTCCCTGTCTCTTCTCCTAATTTGTACATTTTAATAACGCACATTGCAAAGTCATTACTGTTACTCTGTATTAAAGGGACAGTTCACCCCATATTCAAATATTCCCTGGGCTGCAGTGCTCACACAAACTGTATCACTCTGCAGAAGAAAGATTCCATCTATGGTTTCTGAAAAAAGACATTGCTGCTGAGGCTTTTGAATGATTTTTTGATGCTTGCCACAAGGAAAGTGCCATCTGGTTTCATTATATTCAAGTGAAAGCAGACATCTCTACGGCTGATAACTCCAAAACTAGGCAACTCGTGACAAAACAGTGGATAAATAGCACTACAGGCCAGAGAAAAAGAAAAAAAAAGTTAATTTGGTTTTAGGGTGAATATGATGTCTTGACTTACTGCTAGCAGCCCTTATAAGTTTTAGGCTCATCTGTATGTGTGTATTCTGGTGGGTATGAATGTGTTTGACTGAGTGTTTAAATCAAGATTTATGTGTAAAGATGGACCTTTGTGCCCTGAATGTCCCAAATGTTATTTGTTACAGTGTGAAAGTTTGTTATTTTGTGAGAAGCTTGTTAATTACTCATTTAGTTGCAGAGAACTTCAGGCGGAAATACATGCTAATCCCTGTTTAAACAGGATTAGTGTTTCTCCGAGTCTGATAATGGGAATGTTGCAAGTGGCATCCTTAAATTTAATCCAATGGGAATCTGCTGTGGCTGTAATTTTTAAAAGCCTGTGAAGTACAAAATCCAGAAGAACCTATTTGAGTTTAGCCAACAAATAACATTTAAATACAAATACATATATATGTTAATTTTGTCTGACATGTTAATCCTGCCTTATGATTTTATCATCCGGCAGATTGTCGGACCAGCTGTTCATGTTAAAGCACAACTCCTGTCGAAGGCTGCGAGCTTTAACCTGTGCAAAAGATTCTTTTGGAGTTAACATGGAAAAAACGCATTACAGAACCTCCCCCCACAAAATGAATCCAGGCACACAGTGATATAAGTCCTTGGTAAAGTACAAGGGCAAATCAATAACATTGGAGTAATCACAATTTTGTAATGTGTCATTTTATAGGCACAAAACCAGGGGATCATTCCCTCATACACACAGAAACTCAAAGTGAAGTGTGTTATGTTTATGACAGTGAAGAAAAAGTTATCACAACATACCCCCGTGTCTCATAATGAGTTCAAGATGAAACCATCAATCCCACCTGGCATGGCACTACACTGATCATCCAACTCACATTTACAGATTTTAAATCATTTAATTCTGTTTTCATTGTTCTGGTCAACACTTGGGAGTTGTGTATATTTTGTTTTAATTTGGAAACCAAATTAAAAAAGATCGCCACACTCAGCAGCTCATAATTGAAACAGTGTTATGTGTCCCTTCTGGCTGTTGCTGAAATCTGTGATATTTCTGATAGTAAAATATTATTTGATTAATGTGGCTCATTTCAAGGAGATCAGAAGCTTGCTGATGTAATTTCTTTAGTAAATGCACTACTGCTACTAATTCTGGGTCAGTTGGTCATCAGTCTCTTGGTCTGCCCGTATTATCCACTTCTTCATTTTCCCTCCCTCTGTGTGGAAAGCAGTGTTCAATAGCAGAAAAACCAAGGAGACCTTTTTATTATAATCATGGTCATGGTGCATAATCTCACAACAATTAATGCAAAACTATCACAACTAAACAGCCTTTAAGATGTGTGTGTATGTGCACGGCTGTGTGCATGTGTACCTCTCCTTGTGCGTACAGTTTTTGGTGAAGGAAAATGTGGGATCACTGAAGAATCTCATTTGGTGTTTGTTTTGTTTTGCCCCCAGGCAAAACACACTCACTGTTGAGGTTTGGGGAAATTAAACCAGGGCAAACTGTTCTTACACACTTTGATGTTGTTCTTCTCAAATAAAGAACCCCAAACAAATTTGCAGTGTTCTTAAATAGTGACCATGTGTAAGTACATGTATATTGATCTACTTTCTGCTGGTGTCTGAAAAGTGAAGCCAATGCATTCTCTCTACCGGGCAGCAGAGGGCGAATCCTCTGGTTGCAAAAAGAAGTCCAATTTTATAGAAGTCTGTGGGACGATGTCACTCCCTGCTCACTTGATTTATGACCTCAGTGAACACTTTCCTCACGAGTTTATGGTCCCAATTGCTAGTTTCAGTTCCTGTTACAGCAAGTAGACAATAAAACAGTATGATATATGATGGAGGGTGTGACCACCTTGTAATTGACAAGTCATAAAGTGTTAATCTGCATCGTCCTTATTTTTTCTGTTGGAGCCAACCCTTGCTTGTAAAATCTGGTTTCAGAACAATAGCAACACCCAAAATGTCAAACTCAAGGCTTCGAAATGAGTCCACAAACCATCTTCTGTATACAGTCTGTCATAAAATTGTACAAGACATCTGTTGGCAGAAACAAAAGCATGACAGCCAAACAAAAAACTGTCTTTCAGCTCTTTAATCACACCTTGCAGAAAGTAATCTATCTTTTTTGACAGGACTTCATCAACTGCCTGTCCTTAGCTTGCACTTGAAGTTGCTGCAAATACCCCAACAATATCATAATCTACTGCAAAAAGCCCTTCAAGAATAGTATTTGACAGCAGCATGAAATGTCTGCAGTCAGCACCTCTGAAAATTGAAGGGAAATTGATTTACGCGTATATGAGGGGCAGGTGGGGCACTGTTTTAGGATGATGGATATCAGCTTGGCTCAATATGGGAAAGGGAAAAATTATAGGACAACAGATGAGAGAATTATCTGACTCACCAATAGAGGCTCTGTAGTGTTATGGATCATGTTTTGTGCAAATTGCCTTTCATTCCCTGAGATACTTTGGAACCACTAAGGCTGAACAAGAAGGCCACTTGACAACAACTAGATCAGAGACTTTGGCAGAACGATTCAGGCCTGAAAGATGAGTATCTTTTGCCTACGCAGACAGTCTGAGTCACTGCAGACGCACACAGTGTTGTGCCCGGTTGTGTCCTTCTTCAAATGTTCTACTGTGCCAGTAACATGTACACACAATTAATGGTGCTCACACTGATTTTTACACATACATGACTGTATTGGAATTCACTCAGCTTCTCATTTGCCTTGCCTTTCATGAGCAAATGTAAAACAATGACACTATTACATCTGTGCAAATACATTTCCAGCTTGTCTCTGTGAACATTAAGTTAACTGTTGGTAATTTGCATTTTAAATATCTAACTTAAAGCAGATTTCCCTCGGGAGAAAAATTAAGTATGTATGTATTTTTCATAACAAGGGGACCACCAGAACTGCAATCCTGTTTTACCAGAGCTGAAAACATGGAAGTGTCTGATCCATTATAGCTCCTGGTGATATGTTTCTATTGTGGGGGCTGAATTACAGTACACTGCAGGTCCTTTATTATTTCCCTGTACAGCGAGCTGAATTCATTCCTCATGTCCAGTTTAGCTTCTGTTAAATTATCTTCCACTTCTCAATAGCAAGAGCTTGTCATATTCTCATGTTTTGATTCTGTCAGGAGGTTTTTTAATTCGTGTGGTAAAAGGAGGTGTTATTTTTTATTTTTTATTTATTCTTAAAGTTAAGGAGAGTTATTATAATTGTCCTATGTCAAATCATACACACACATGCATAATGTACACGCAGGCACCACCAAAAATCTCTACATACTCCCACTGCTCTCATCACAGTATATGCTACATCTACAGCTGTGAAGGTGTCCAAAGACTGATTGGCTGAAAGTGCACTCCTTGGTGCTTCCATTGGCCGTATTATCTCACTCCCTTTGCTAGGTGACAGCTTTTATATTGCTCCCTTAACAGGCTTCTGCATTACTCTGCCTGCATGTAGGCTTAAAGAGCTCCTCCCATTACTCTTTTACCCCTCCACCCCCCACCCACTCGATTGTTCACGCTTTGATCGGCATAAAATAGCCCCACTGCTGAGGTTACTCCTTAGTTCAGATGCTCAAATGGACCCATGGGTAGGCACAACATGCAAACAGATGCAAATGCATGTATAGACGCACATATACGCTGATATATTTGTGTATTTATGTATACAGGCATGCGTGACTACATAACCACACGCAAAAAGAAATAGCTTTTTTCAACAACGATTGTGATTTCAGCATCAGTGTGTGAATTGCGCTTCACAGTAGTAGACAGCATTAGACAAAATGTGAATTAATGTGTGTTGGAGCTGCAGCCTTAAGGATATTACAGTACATAACATGGAGGAGCTGTGGTCACGTGTGTTGGTTTGTTTGTCCTTTTGCTGAAATGATAGAAGAAGAACTTAAGAAGTTACAAATATTAACTTTTCATTTATGAAGGGTTTTATAAGGCTGTGGTTTAAGGTATTAGCTCTCCAGTGGAGTATTTAAGTGGAGGTTAAGTGGAGGTGTGCCCAGGTAAGTCATAAGAGAAGAAACATGTGACCCAATGCATGAAAGTGGCTCTTTAAATATTGTTTTTAGGATCAATTAATTGTTCATTATGTTTCAAGAGGTTTCACCTCCCTACTCACCTACCTACCTACCTAATCTTTCTTTCTTTTTAGACACTTTCTTGTGGATGAATCATAAATAACTACCATATACAAATTTGCATTCATTAGTTCTATAAAAATGCTTAATTTTTCCTTCATCTCTCCTTTCTCCTACATGTAAATTTGCACAAAAAGAATACTTCACAAATGTGACATCTCATTGGAGATTTTATTGATTTGGTTCAGTAGTCTCATCTTTAAAATGATCTCAGCAGATCAGTTTTGCTTTTTAGTTGTTTTGAATCAATCCTGTCTTTGCAATAATGAATCAGTTAAAATGGAGAGACAATTAGTCACACAACATGATAATTAATTAAAGATTGCTCTTTCCATCTCCACTGACATAATTAGCATTGCAGCCATTTTACCAGCAAAAGATTTTATGTAAATATATATTATAACAATTTTTCTATTACTACTTGTAAATGTGCATTTCATACAAACAAGCCGATAGAATATAATACATTTTCACTGTCTCTTCCTACTTAAAAAAAAAGATGTAGGACTTGGCCCAGTTACTCTTCATGGTGATGATAAGTCAGCAAAGATGTGTTGTGGAGTTGGATAGGTAGGGAGGAGAACATAAGTAAAAACCATTTAGCCCCAGCTGTGACAAACAAAAAGAGAACAAGCTTCAATACAGAAAGGAGCACATACAGTATGTATCCCTATGTTTTTTTGGCCTTGAAAGACCTTCACAGTTGAAAATGTGATCGATAGTGACGCATGCAGTCAGTAGAAAACGTGTAGAGTTTATGTCTAAAAGATGATGGCATGTAAGTGGGAGGTGAAAGGAAAGTGAGAGGACAGCAACAATGTCGGTTTGTGTCAGAGGAGGAGGATTCTGTGGCTGTACACTATCCTTTTAAATGATTCACAAGCTGCATATTTTCAGTTTACATAGTTCAAACTGATTTTTTTTTTCTGCTGGCAATGGGCTTTCCATAACTAATAATGCACATATGAAGACATAGATTGAAAAGAGTTTATGTGAAAAAATGTAAAAACAATGACATGCGATGGAGTTGGATTTGAGCACTACAGTATAAATTGAAGATTATGACTGGTGAACAGAAGATAAAATACAAGAAACTGAAACACTTGTCAGTTGTGGAACAGAGTAACATCTCTTAAACGTGAGAACCCGTGATGTCTCCATTAAGTGATGCCACAGAAAAAAACTGTGTATGCTGCCAGAATTAGGGTGATTACTGTAACATTGTAACCTACTTTATCTGGAGCTCAGGTGGCCTTAGGCATGCATCCATTGCCTCCTCGTTGTCCTCTCTTTCTCCCTGTCTCACAGACTGTTTTACACTCGATGGAGAAGTGTGTCAGGCAGTCTCTTGTGGCTCATTACTGTTTTTCCACATCGTGAAAAGCAATTTGATTTTAATTTGCAAAAGGGTTGCAAATGTGAAGCTAATCCCTTTAGAAGACATTCACAATTATCATTAAACCAAAAGTACACCTAAAAATATATTGTTGAAAATCATCTGATTACAAGGGCCTCACACTGTCTCATACTGCACTTTTAAAAATCAGTTTACCTCAAAATAAGGTGTCCAGTGTTTACTCATTTTGGTTTTAAACACAAGCGAAGCATTATGACTATTAAGGGCTTCACACACAAAAAGATACAAAAAAGGAAATGCATTTAAACTAATATAAGTTTATAAAGAATAAGTTATGTTAGGGAAGCATGAAATGAGTTTTAAAACACTTTCCACCTGCTTTGAATGTTTTCAGCCTATAGAATACCCATTAATAGCTGTCATCACTCCCATACATATCACCTACTAGCAGCTCAGAAGGCAGCCATCATCACATTTAATGGCAGTAGTTCCACCTTGCTGAAAGGGAATAATGAGCAGTGTTTTCACTTTAAAGCAAAAGTCCACATATGCAGGCATATGTCACATGACTCTCACCTGTGAGGCATGAGTTTAAGGCCCACGATTGGGACTTAATTTTTGTTTTGATCTGCTTATTACTTCTGATTGTACTCGCTGTTCACGTGTTGTTTTTACATGCTGTTCAGCTAGATTTAGACACCAGAACTAGTTGGTTAGTTTTAGGAAACTGAACTAATCAGCAAGGGTCAGAGAAAGATAGTTTGGGTTAAAATGCACAATTTTACATTACCACCAGACATTTTACATGCACTTCTTCACATAGAGGTCTCCTACATAATCTGGGTAGCTTTCTGTTTATCATTATCATAAAAGATAACTGCCTACTGAGCCTGTTGGTAGCTGGAGCAGGACGTCAACTGGCCATATCTATTGGGCTGTTTACTTTCAAATTGGGTGAAATTTCCTGTCTGTCAGCTTTTATCCTTTACTTCTTTTAAAGTAAACAGCTCCAGTGGTAATAATAGTAGAACCTGACTGGTCACAGTCGGGTTAGTTGTTAGACAACAGAAATCTTAGTCATTATTATCATGACGGGATTAAAGCATAAGCAAAAAGGCTATTTGTCGCCTGAGCTCTCAACATTAAACCCTTTTGTCACATTTAGAGCATTCCCAGTGCTTCTGGGACAATTACACCCAGCTGTCTAGTAAAAACAAAATGTTGTTAAAAATGCAGACTCAGAGTATAACCTATTTTTTTCCCCCCTGAATGCAGATCCCTTTCCCTACTTTACTGGGAGAGGTAATCAGTGAGAGATCTGTGGTGATGACTGCTGGCTTGCAGGAGAGATACATAGAGAGGATGTTTCTGGCAATTAAAGAGAGAGGATAATATTGCCTATAATGCCAGGGGTATTAGACAAAGTCATTACTGTCCATCATCAGGCAAATGAAGACATGTTTAAGCAGAGATGAATAGGCTTATTGTTGGGGAAGGCTTGTTATGGTAGATCTGTTTGGAAAAGCAGCTATGGGGGGTTCATATTTCAATAAATATTTGATGGGAAAGGATGGCTGTATTAGCGTGTGTTTTTGGTGGTGGTGGTTTGGTTATTTATGTGTGGCTATAAATGACTGTATAGCTATGAAGAACCATTTGAAAGAGGTTTTAAATGTGGGAGAAATCACTTTCTCACTTCATCTCCCAAGTGTGGAAATCTTATTTTCTTCCTCTTTGAAACATCCTCTCTATCTCATCTGTTATCCTCTTCACCGTCATTTCTTTATCCACTTGCAATTAAATCGTCTGAAAACTGAATGAGAGGATGTATTGTGTAAGCTCAGCAGTGTATGGACCACCTGAGCTCATCTGAGACGTTACGTGTTCTTTTACTAGAGAAAAAAAACTGGAGAAAAAATAACTTTTAGCGAAAGATTGTATTGAGGCCTTCTTAATGGTTATGCTATCTTTGCCTTTCCCTTCACAGCACAGCAAGAGGTTGTCGTTTAGAAAAGTCATATTTATTTTGTGAACTGTTTGTTTTAGGAGGTGGAACCAGTCCACTTTCTGTTGTTTGGTTCATTTCTTTTCTGGAGCAACAAGTTCTCAGACCTATATGAATGGAATGGGTTGACATTTATGTAGTGCTTTTCTAATCTTACTGACTACTCAAAGCACTACAACTACAGTGACTACATATAGTAGGCTGTTTGTCTCATGCCTCAGAGACAATCAATAGGAGTGTACTGGTGGCAGGAGTTATTTCGCAGGTATATTGTTAAAAGTTATTGTAGAGATTTGGTTAGATTCAAGTGGAAAAGCAACATCCTTCCATCCATTATCTTCCACTTATCCAAAATCATGAGGCAGCAGGCCAAGCAGGGTATTCTGGATGTCCTTCTCCCCAGCCACACTTTCCAGTTCCTCCTCAGTTATTCTGAGGTTCCCGAAGTGGAACAAAATGATTTTGTTGATCAAATTGAAGATGGAAACAAACAGCTATCTCCCATGTCTAACTTTTGTCAACCCATCCATCTACCCCAACCTCCTCCCTACCCACACTTTATGGGTCCATAACATAGTCACATGACTTCCTTCTTTTGCTCTTGTCATAATTTGTCACTTTAATGCAAACCTATGTATGTTGTTGCGGGACATTTGCTGAAATGCCACTATGGCCACTTTTTTCTCTGGAGAGTTTTCTATAGAGTTCTTCAAGTCAGACTGTCAGAAGTTATATATTGGTGTGTTTTAGGGCTCTGTGCCAGAACTTTGGCTGGGAAAATTGCTCCACATTACAAGTATAACCATCATCATTACATTTGCTGCACAAATGTTCTGTCTAAATGGATTGGTGGTTGCTTTATTACTCATCACAGTGGGTAGTTTTTTGCTTTGCTCGTGCTTTGTTAGGGGATGTATGCTCTGTTTTGGCTCCAGCCAAGCTTTTCTTTTTAGACCTTAAATAGAGTGCACCTGTATTATCATCATTCATGGTCGTGGCCAGGAAACAGAGGCATCATCATTAATCGTCAGCAGGGGCATCCACTGCCTGACTCAGCACCTCTAGTCTCTATGATCTAAATTCAAAGATTGCCCTGAATAAAGGCCTTAACTTTTGGACTTTTTAAAAATAGCCTCATCTTTTTTGCAAGAGAGAAGCTATTTTAAATAACTTGTATTCATACTTTTCCCAACCTGCTTTCCTCTTGTGGGTCGCTGGGAGGGATAAACCCTGATCCTGTGAATATCTGGTGATAGCAAAATGCAGTTTCCAGTCATTTACAGTTAAAGCATAGTTTTAGTCATACTTACATACTCACACATATTACTGTGGTCAGATTACAGTCTTTAAAAAAACTTCCATTGTACCTGTCAGTGGGTGAACTTTGGCTTTCCTTGGAAAACACACCTAGGAAATAAATATAAACAGATAAAAGGAGAACATGCAAAGTCCACAAATATTGCACTATTAAACGATGATAAAAATATAATGCTTGTATATGAAACAATAAAAATACAGTACAAACTAAAAAAAAATTGATATAATAATCTTTTTTTGCTGTTCTTTTGCAGAGCAAAAGTAACTCCTGTTGCTTGTTGTTCAAGAGCACCTTGTCCACAAATTCTAAATGTCCTTTCTGGATATGTTATAGGTGTCAGAGGCTCTAATGCATCATCTAAAACAGATTTTTATGCCTGATTGACTATTCTGATACAAAGGTCACATCAATAATGAAAAATTTAAGTAGTTTTGACAGGTGAGCCAAAATGAAAGATGCTGACAGCTGTGAATAATGTACTGCCAATCAATAAACAGGGGTAACCTGCAAATCTGATGCTATATTGAAGCCATCCATGTGTTTTAATGAAAACCTGTATAAATGAAAAATGTTATTTTTAATAAAACTTATAATGACAAAGTTAGCCCACTGTTTAAAATACTGTTTCAATTGTTATCTATAGGGATCAGTGGCTTCAGCAGCAAATATAGAAGTGATTAACATAGTTTTTCCAGGAAGTAATGTAGGGGTAGTTTTCTGTATTTTCAGTCATGTTTCAGTTTCAGTCCTGCTTTAGCTGTTTCATAAGTTGTACATGCCTTAATCCCCATTTTTTAATACAAAGTGTACAGCAGCACAATGAACAATGGTTCCTTTCTTGGTCTCTCAACTTCTCAGACTACAGTAGGAACGATAAGAAGTTATATATAAAAACGATGACATAGATTATAATTCCAGGTCAATTCTGTAGTATCCTCTAAAAATACAGTGCTGTAGCAAGTACAAAAATGCAAGCACCGTATTTTGTACATTTTATAACGGCCTCCCCCAGGAAAATCGTTCACGTGTACTGCCTACAGGCTGATGAATTGGAGCGGCCGTTTTACCTCTGCACCTGCTTTAAACCCTAGATGTCAGTTTTAAAAGTGGGCGTGTATGTGTATGTGTGTGTGTGTATGTGTTCATATTATCATGTCCGATGGGGACTTTAATCTGATTGCACACTAACCCATGGGGACACCATGGGGACAAAAATTTAGATCCCCAGAGAATATTTGACTTGTACATCTGGATATGGAGGATAACATTTTTGTTGATTAAGTTTATGTTTATTACTAACATTACTGCAACTAATTTACTTTAATATTCTTCACATATTTCACCAATGAGACTGTGGATATCAGATTTCTCAGATGGACACAAACACGACTCCAAAAATTAGATAATGTTGGTAGGTGCTTACTAGATGTTTAGACAGGAATCAGTTTACTAGCTTATTTGTCATATCAGCTCTATAAATATGTTAGATTTGCATTTACTTGTTGTTGTGCTGTCCCCAAAGAATAATTATTGTAGATTTAATTAAAATGTAAATTCTTTATGTATTTTTATTCATTTTAGTGGGGTCTTCAGCTAAACAGAGCAAATGACTTGAGATACTATGCACACTGTTATCAGCGTATCCTTGATTTGGTGGGTTAATAAAGTTGCAGACAGCATGCTGATTTGTGCCATAAGAGGATGGGCTGATTATTTATATACTAAAGCAATGCAAAAAATATACTCTATGCAAGATGTGTGTTAATGACATTACTAATGAGGCTATTTGAGCTCATCAATAGTATACATGCACACACACTTTTAACACCTTTATCTACACATCCTTTCTTACATCTTTGTGTGAATATTTCTTTCTGTTGGATGTATAGGTCTGTGTTTTTCATCTTGTTTGACAAGTGTGGTTTTCTGTCTGCTTTAACTCGTATTTCTCTCCGCATAATACTGTTATTAATAACTGTGTGATTTTCTCCTCCCTGGTGATGGAAACATAAATTCAAAGTGCAGATAACCATTTGAATCAGCTCTGAGCCTTATACATACATGCATAAACCTATTTAGACATGTTAGGAGGTTACCTGGAGTGGTGGAAAAGTGAAATTCATTTTCCTGTCATAGAGAAATCAGGCAGAGAAATGTACTGTCAAGCTGTCATGTGATTATCTCAGGTAAAGCGAAATTCAGCCTCTTGTAAAAAATGAAAGGCCAGCTTGTAAGTCTCTGGACTGTCAGACTTCTTGACATTATGCTGCATACACAATTTTAATATCTACTACAGAGTGAAATGCTTTTACGTAGACACCTTTGAAGGAAATAAAGGTAAAGTTTGTAACAGGTTAGATTAATGACTGATTCTTGGTTTTAAAATATTGTCCACATCACTGAACATGATGCAGATTAATGATGTCCTTTGTTGGAAAGGTGTGTGCATCTACTAGAGATCTGATACCTTTTTTTTTCTATTTATGCAGGAACCTCGGAAAGTCAGGACTCAGAGTATCTTGCTTAGGACTGGGTGAGTAGACTGCGCTCTGCTTGACCACCCACACTGCTCCACACATTCCCAAACTCAGAACAGGTCAGGGAATTTAACTATTAAGTTTGACCTATTTTGTTATTACCAACAAACACTATTGTTACAAGAATGCACATATTAAATAAAATGACTGAATGCATTCTAACCGGGTCATATAGGTGCTATTCTGCTGTGTAGGTTGCTGGTAAATGTTCCTCACTTTTAAGAGTCAAACACACCCCCAACTCAGCTTCAATATTTAGCATGAGTGGGAAGAAGACAACACACACACACACACAGTCACACAAAACCAGTGGCCTCCATTCCTATTTCTGTCACCATGAAGAGCTCTTAAAACAACAACGGAGGAGTTTTTTTTAGGTGTAAATAGGTAAAAATATAACAAAATATTTGCTACATCTTTTATTGCTTGAACTTCTAGGAGGACACACAGAGTTGGACAATACAAAACAACAGCAGCCAGGAGTTTATAGGCCCTAAATCATATATACTCCAGGCAAACAGTATAGTGATACTTTTACCAGTAGAGACAAAATGTATCCAGGCCTGCAAGATAAATGGATGCAACTGTGACATAAGCATAACTGTAAAGAAAAGCAAACAAACAAACAAAAATGATACTGTTAGAGAAAACAAATACAGAAGCTGAATTTATAAAGTGGATATTTTGTGCCTGGTTTGCTTTTTGAAGTTTGTCTTTATTCATCCAAACATAAGAGAGTAAACCTAAAGATTTAAATCTCTGTAAGAAAACAATTACTTTATCTGCTTTTTTTTTTTAAGGCTTGGGTTTGTTTTTCTTTTTTGTTTGTTTTTAATTGAAAAGATTTTGATTTGCTGACCAACTTTTCAGATTTATTTTTACTGCTTTAATAAATCATCTAATGTTAATGTCATATTAGTGTGAAATTCATTTCTATAAAAAGGTACGTTTTTTTTTATTTCTCACAATATAAATATATATTTTATTTGCTAAAGAGTTCTTCAGAAATCCATTAATCCAAACCTCAATCTTTATTTTTAAAGCTTGACTCCCAACCAGAATACTTAAATACACTATACAGTATTTTATTCCAGTCCAGCTTTTGAAGTTTCAGATAAACTAGAGATCATTACCAACTCAGTTCCATTGAAGTTGAAATATTTATTATTTTTTCCTGTCCAATTTTTTTGTGGAAACCCTCTGATATTGCACATGCTGATCCAATCATAGTAGCTGCACTCTACTATCATTTATAAATAAATCATGTATATTCTCAAGAGTCCTTCAGCACCGCTAAAATTCTACTCATTAGAAAGGGAAATTTGAATTTTGTGTAAAATAAAACTACATATAATCATGAATCAAACCAGAGATGAAATTCTTTGCTGAGGTAGAAATGCCTTCATTATTTTAAGTATACTTATCTGACACATTACTTCAGAACTGCTTGTGAATTGATGGTATCTGATCTGAGACAGTAAAACCAAGTTTGGGAATAGTTAAGGAGTAATGGTAGTATTTCGGTATTTAACCTGCCAGGATTAGATAAAACACCATCCCCCTGATTATCTGTTATGTGGAAGATCAGCCATCCTAGAAATTGGATCAGAACTTATGCTGCTAATGGGTCACAAGCTTAAGCCAGCTTAGAGAGGCTTCCCAAAATGTTTTGTAGTGCAGTAGTACAAGGTGTGATCAAAAGGTTCTGGGAAGAGATCCATGAAAGCCTTACCTGATTTTTAATTTGGCCAGTCTCCAAATAAAGGTCGTGTTCTCGGGCATGTCCAGCTTCCAGTATGGCTGCTATTTTGAGCTCATCTGGCCCAAGGACTGATGAGCTCATGCCACGGCGAGGTGTCCATCCATCCATCTGTCCACAAATCACAAGAATTGCTACTCCTCCTAGAGTATTTCTCACAGTTTTGTGAAACTTGCACAAAGCGATCACCTAATGGGTCTTCATCCAGACTGTGCTCAAGGTCAAGGTCATATTTGTCGTTTTACAGGCAATAACATGTGAATTGTGATGGATCGTGGGCCAGATGAGCTACTACATCATTGAAGTTCTAGTTAGATTGCTTCCTGGATGTACCATCCTGACCACCTGAACTGTGAGCTTCAGCAGAGAGCAAACATCAACTCTCTTTTAAAGTGGCCCGAATTTCTTGTGGACAGTCATCTCTGGTTGTGAAAGCTGGCTCCCTCTACAACAGAGCAGTTTTTTGCAGTTTACAGTGGAAGAGTCCAAGTGTCCAAGCCTCAAGGCAGCGCATCAGATGAGGAGCAAGACCAGGAGGATGCTCATCTTTTTTTTTTTTCTTGTGCACTTTGATTTTGGCTAAAATGTTAGCACAGAGTTTGACTGTAACCTGTAATGTCCTGAGTGAGTGAGAACATTCAGAGGAAATAAACTGACCGCAGTGTGTGCCAGTGTGCAGTCCCATGCCTGCTTAGAGTGCACTGAAAACACAGGAGTGTTGGCCACACCAACACCAACACAATCTCTGTTCACCACCTGCCCTATTTGCCAGTTTGTCTCCCTGCAACTTCATCCACATCTCAAAAATGAGAAGTTGAAGATCTGCTGTTTTAAAACACTGGCACAAGTGCAAGAGGACATAACGGGACGTCTACGGAGGGATCTAAAAACAGCAACTGTGATGAAAACAGTCCAGACGTGCATGAGAAGATGACCTTGAACTTGAGATCAGCCAAATTTGAACAGAATGTTTAATTTTCATGGACCTGTTGTCAGAATTTTGTACACTTTGTACTCATGGTTTAAACACAGAGTTTTCTACACCTGTGTTGGCTCGACTTTTGACATACTTTAGTTGTTCTTTAACCAGTTGTATGCCATTTGTCAGCAGTCCCAATTTTAGGCTTTTCCTGGCTTCCTCATATTCATTGAGAAGTGCTGCTGATCTCATATGGAAGCATCCTTGCATGGATGTCAACTTGGCCCAGTTCGTTTTCTTGATTACATTTTTCAGCTGTACCTTCTACTCTGTTTACAAGCTAAACTGCACATCTGGTTCAAGACACTGGCTATTTTTAGTGTCATGATGCATGAATCATTTGTGATGCTTGACATTAAACAGCACTGAATGAAACAGTGATATGTTTCTAGGTTATTTGACCTGATTCCCCTTCCACTTAAAATGTATTATGCTTATTGTTACGTCACATGGAGGTTTCCCTTTAGAGAGTGAAGGAAGAATGTTTCTCTGTGCTCATCTTAAGTCTGAGGTAAATATAGACCCATAAAGCACTGACATTTACTCCTCCCAAGCTGGTTGAGGCAGACTGACACCCACCCAGAGTCTGGTTCTGTCTGAGGTTTCTACCTATCAAGAGTTTTTCCTCTCCACTGTCGCCAAGCACTTTCTTAAAGGGAACTTTTATTGGGCTTCTTACTGGTCCTGATCTTATTATGTGAAGATGTTACAGTTGGGTCCATAAGTGTTTGGATAGTGATACATTTTTTTTTTTTTTTTTGTGATTTTGCCTCTTTACATCGCCACAGTGGCTCTTAAATCAAGCAATCAAGATGTGCTTGAAGTGCAGACTTTCAGCTTTAATTCAAGAGGTTTAACAAAAGCATTGCATTAACTGTTCAGGAATTACAGTTAATGCAAACTATATGCATACACCTATTTATATGAAAACTTGCTATTATGTGAAAACTACATAATCGCAAGTTTTTGCATGTCTAATATACAATCAAAGAGGAATATGCCATTTTAAAAGAATGAGGAAGTTGATTGGTATCATCTTTATATGGAAGGATCTTTAATTCTGCGAGTTTAACTGATTATACATGCAGTCTTGTTTTGTTGGGCAATTAAAGTGGCTGCAAATCAAAAAAGTGGCTGTAAATCAAGCTTGCATTGAAGTACGTAAGTACGTAAGTACGAGCAAAACAAGACTATACAAACATGCATTAGATCAGAGACAAAAAAATTTGGTGTGACAGAATTATGAATAATTTCTGCCATGATTCATATTTTTGTGATACCAGAAATCTTTTAATTATAACGTGACACAGATGGCTGAATGTGTTGTTGAATGACCATCAAGCTGAAGCAAAATTATTTGTCATGGTGTGATTGCTAATTTATATCCAAAGATGCTTTTCAGTGCAATGCAGAACTTTTACTTGTCCAGTTTTAATGCTTGGGTCCTATATAGATGACTCTGAGGGCTGCTGCCTCAGGTGGTTCGTGGAAGATTGAGAGGTCTGATTCAAACTGGCTGAGCTTCTCGGTGCAGAAAAGGTCAGCATAATGCTAGCTGCCTGCCACACGCTGCGCCAAGGCCAGACATGATGCTGGCAGGGGAGAGGGGGAAGAGAGAAGGCAAAGGGCAGGATGCTAAACTGTGTTTCTTTGTTTCACTTGATGGTGGAGAAAATAGATGAGGATGTAATGTGTGCACCCTGTATGTGTGTGAGAGACGTGTGCCGATATTCTCACAATCAGAGCAAAACTCATCAGAACAAAACCTGATGATATACACATTCAGTCATGTTAAATCATGGCTGGCAATCTGCAGCTTTGTGATGATACTATGGGGGGATACACAGGCTCACCAGCTTTGTATAGATATGGTTTAAACAGTTTCTTGCTGTTCAGATTTCCCACAGTATTTCCATACTTATTTCATGGAAGCACAAAGACATTAACCCTGAGATTCTGATCAGTTATTCATGACAATTTCTAAACAGTGATTTCATCTTTGCTGGTTGGATTTTTGCTGCACTCTAACCAAGGACCTGCTTTTAAAACTTAGAAACTGCTCAACTTGGCCAAAAAGAACTGTGCGTTTTAGATAAAGCATCCAAGAGTTATGTAACAATAAAGGAGCAAATTGACCTTGACACGGCGTGGCTGACTTCACACTGCAGCTACTGCAAAAATAATGACTGCTGCTGTATTTAGGATTCAGAGCAACATGGCTGAGGTGCACTTAAACAAGAGTAGAAAAATGCAACTTTGAAACATTTTCAATAAATTTAAGGTGTAATTGTAGTACTGTAAATAATAAAGTAGAGCAATTTCAGATTACATTACTATGATAGATCACCATCATATCCAAGGCTATTTTCTTCAGATGAGTTTACAATTACTTAAAAATTTGAAAAAATGGTCTTTGAGCCTCCTACAAAAAAATTCAGTAGTAAAGTAAGTAAAATCACCACTTTATGTGTTTAATCTTCATGCTTCTCTCTGGTTCTGTTAATGTTTAGCATACAAGATCACTTTAACTCAAATATTTAATTAAAAACAGTACATTTGTGTAACTGAGGGATTCAATTTAGGATTCTGCAGACCTTTTCTTTTAAAAGCTGATTCCTTGTGTTACACATTGCAAAATGTAAACAATAACCTGTACCAGCAGATGAATTAGCATTCTACAAACATGTCATTATTCCAGGGACACAGTACAGTGTGCAGGGAGAGCTGATAAGATGAGAACAGGAAAAATGAAGAAAAAAGAGGAAAGCAAACACATAACGTCTGCTAACTGCCAGTCTCCATCTCTTACTCACTCTGTCTTTCTTTCTGTGAACTTTGCTTCTTCTCTCCTCGCCTGCAACCCCCATTCCTTTTAACACAAGCAGGGTGTAGAAAGATGAAATCTGGACTATACAGTTATAGAGTGTTTAATAACATGAATGTAATGTTTCTGTGCAATATATTAGGCCCTGTTTAGAGTCTTAACTATCACAAAATCATCAACTAAGAATTAAGTCCAAACATACAGCCAGAGTCATAACAAACAAAAATCTTTGGCAACAAGAAGTCATGCAGCAGATGGTTTGGCCTCCACAGAACCAATGATTTTTTTGCAGTCAGTCTGGGGTTATATAATGAGACGGAAATCAATGTGGCAAGTTCTATGCGATGTTTTGAGTAACTTACCTTCCAAAGTACAGTGGAAAAACTACTTTTAACTATCTGTCCGTCCACATTTCACAAGAAATCACTACTCCTCCTACAGTATTGGTCAGAATTGAATCAAATTTACACACAGTGATCACCTAATGGTTCTTCTTCCAAATTGCGCTCAAGGTCAAGGTCACATTTTCTGTTTTATGGGCACTTTTCCATTTTCATAAGAATTGCTACCCCTCAGTGAGTATTGGTCTGGCATAACCTTCATGCACACTACTTACAGTTTCACCAAATTCTCGCTGCTGATGTACTGAACAATATTCAGTTCAAACCATGTAGCAAAATCATTAAAGTTATCCTGTTAGATAGAACTGATCATGATCTTATTGGTTATGATCCTGGAGGGAGTGGACCTATTGGTTGACTCCCACATTAGTTAGGTGTGGTTTGGGCCTTCCTGTCACCACTATGTTAACACCAGTAATAAAATCAATGATATTATAGTATTCCTAGGAGAATTGGTGCTATTAAGGGTCTCCATGATAAATATTGATTTGATCCAGGTTTTTTGGGGTTTACAGCAAAATATCTACAAGTCTCATTATCTGAAACATTATGCAATCATATCTGAACATTCATAAAAGACAAAATACATTTATTTCCCTATTTAAGCCAGTTGGGCCAGTTCATAATTTGGATTCACATAAAGACGGGACACCTTAGTTATGTAGAAATTCTTGTGAATAGTTATTAAATGTTTGTTCAGTCCGGCTGAAACACACCAGTCTACAGGGACACTTCTGTGAGTGCTATTGCAGTTCGAAACAACAGAATTTTAAATTCCTTCACAGTGCGTGTATGCACAAAATGTATCTGTGGAGTTAGAGTAGGTAGTGCAGTGACCACACCGCTAAAAGCTGGAGGATCAGAGACTGTATCCAACTGACCAGTGGAGGTTCGGGAAAGCATGCAAGGGTGAAAAACTGTGGAGAAAAGGCTAAAAGAAACTGAATCAGGACTCGAATGAGCATAGATAATCTCAACTCAAATGTCCATTCCAAATTTTGAGTCTTCAGTAAGTGGAGCTGTTTCACCAAAGATTTTGAATTTCTTTCACTTGAGAAAAACAAACTAAACAGAAACAGATCCCTCTCTTCCTTTCATCTTTTCCACGCTCAAACATGTCTTTCTTCCTAAAATATATTCTCTCCCCAATTTCCACTCAACTTCAGATTGTTTTTTTTTCCTTTCTCTGTTGCTGTTGTAATCTCAGGTTATAGTTGCTGGTACAAACAGCTTGTTATCTAGTTAAAGAGGTTAAACGGAGGTTAGCGCTGGGTTGAGGCAAGATCAGAAGCCTGCATACACATCCATACAATTTCCAGTGCAAGTAATAACTGTGTTAGAAAACAACAATAACAACAAAATACTTTGCAATGTTTTCAGAATAGATTTGTCTTTTAATGACTTGTAAACAAGTGGAAAATAACAGTTCATTAATACACACCAGCCTTGTACAATATAAAACTATTCAGTAAGTTTTGCTTTCTGTTTTCCCAGCAGCCCCCCCACAATGAGAAACCTTTTACACAGACATGCTGAAACTGACTGAGTACCCCTCAAATTCTTGTTAAATTTAATCTGTTGTTTATCAGTATAACGTCTGAAACTGAATTTAATCGCAGTTATTTCCATTCCACTAACAAATAATCAGCCTATTCCACATTTCAAGCAGAACATAATGTTGTATTAGCTCAATTTATGTGCATCTGAAAATGCCACATGCTGTGTAACGACTGTCTACTAATGTAAAAACCTCTCACCAGTTAATGGAAAATGAATCGATTAAAAAAAATCCAGATTATAACGAGTGAGAGACATGGAGGGTGGATTAATTGATAGGTGATTAGTGAATTCATCAGGTCCTCTCAGTGCTGGCAGTCTGCTGCTACAGATAAACCACTATCTCTTCAGTCAGTGAAAAAGCTAACAGAGTGCCTATAGGGGTCTGCAGTGGCTTCACTGCGCTGTCAACACACATGCTGGCTCCAGCAGTGCTGATTGGTTGTGGAAAATGGAAAACAGAGTGTTTGTGGAAACCTATTTTTAGTTGCTGACAAAACCAAAAATAAAGTCGATGCAGAATTCATGATCAGCATTATTTGAGTCTTCAGCACTTCTGTGTGAACCCAAAACTTTGTAATCTGTCATCTCACTCATACCACGCGGCCACTGTATTTTTTCCTTTAAAACTTGCTGCACTGATGCGGCACAATTGATTGATGAATTCTTAAAATGGTTCTCCTGAAAAATCCTGCAGTCCTGCAATGTATGGCAGGAAGTGTCCGGACCTGTGTGTGTGTCACTTTGGTTCTCTTGCAGGAGATATACAGAACAGGCTAAAAATGTACTACAGTCTCTTTGCCATAGCTTCTGATCAGCCAGTCAAATTACAGCTGATCTTCTGAGTTGACCCTTGTTGATCATCTTATGAACAACACTAAAAGATGAGGCAATTTATGCCCAATTCCCTGCCCTTGGTTTAAGCTGCAAGTTTCCAGTGGTGCTAGTATCTTGTCAGCCTGCTAAAATAAAAAGAAATATATATCCTTTTTTAAATGTTGTTGCTTTGTTCACTACCTGTAAGCCACACTGTAAGCCAAAAGAGTAGACAAGGCAAAAATAGATATAGATTTAACAGGAGACGAAGGCTGGAAATCAATAAAACTTGTGCAGGAGACAAAGGCATGCAACTGAACTGAAAATAGGTCCAAAGGATGGTGTGTATGTGTGTATGTGAGAATGAGAGTTTTTCTTTGTGTTTGTGTGTATATATATTATAAAAATAAAAGGCACCATACAAGCTCTTTTAGCCTAAACTCAAACATTGGCACACAGAGGAATGAAAAAAAAATGTTACAGAACTTTATGGGACTTAAAGGAGATTTAAATGAATCAGCAACACTGATTCTGATTGCTATTATTTAAGGATAATACTGCATCCTGCTTGTATGTCTTCTGCATAACCCTGCTTGCTTGCATGCTTGATTTTTTTATTTTTTTGTCAGCCATGACTAAACAGGTCAGAATGCGGAAAAAAAGCATTATTATATATCTCTCTCTCTCTCTGTCTCTCTGTCTCTCTCTCTCTATATATATATATATATATATATATATAAAGAAGAGGCATGTGTAAGTTGAACTGTCAATGCCTTTTTCTGTGTTTTGTCTGGATAAACCTGCAACTTGCAAGCATAATTAACTCAGAGACCTGCTGCTGCAGAATGGAGCTAGAAATGAATTCAACAATTCAACAAAAAAATATGACTCAGTCTTTCCATCTGTAGCCAGAAAGATGGAAAATGCTAAAAAGAAGAGTTGGGAGGCCAGTTTAACTGAGACACCAGAGAAATGCTTCATCTAAATTTATGCCATCTATCACACTGCCAGGGACCGGACTTGGGTCCACTTCTCAGAAATTTAGGCTAAAAGGACTCACACAAACTTGCAAGAACATATTAATCCTCTTTTCTACTCATATTCTCCTCATAGTCCTCCCCTTTGACTTTTTCTTGGGATCGTGTCAGTTTAGTTTGGTTTTGCTTGACCTGCTTCTTTTTATTAAAAAATGTAATCTGATAAAAAAAAAAAAGATTGAAGAAAGGGAGGTGACAAGGGCATTTTGATATATTCCTGTACCATTATTATAGATGTTACAGACTTGTTTCTTGACGTCAACACTTTTCAGGTTTAGAAAAGGCACTGCAAGGTTATTAGGTTTACTATTGTTGCATAGCAACATCAAGTGACTCTTCCAGCACTTTTCACTGGCAGCTGCCAGAAAAAAAAGAGCTGCTTGTCTTTTACAGGGCTTTAATTCCCATCAAACAGAAAAGTCTGTTGAATCTAGCAGACCAGTGGCCTTGACACTAGAGCCCTGCAGGGTTTTCATCCCACGCTGAGCCTCAGACACAAAGCCCAGAGCAGCCACTGGACATCGTCACCTGTGATTACATTTCCACCATGCTTGAGACAGCTTTAAGGGATGATTGAGACCACACACAGAGGCACACACACACACACACAGGCACACAAAATGTGGACATGCTCATACGGACATTAACATACATAGAACACACAAACTTTACGCACTTTTGATAAGAGAGATGACGCACACTGTACATACACTGTATAATAAGGTGCACTTGAGGCATACAGAAGCTGCCATGGTGACTTGTGTTAAGGAAGTCCAAAAGCAACTTTTTCCACCAGTGGTTCCTGCTACTTCACCCAGTTGCCTGCCACCCACCTACCCTCTACTGAAAAAACGTTGATTACAATTCTGCTGATGATGCATGTTTGAACTGCAGAATTTGGCTCCTTATTAAATTAGTATCATTATGCAGCAATACATCCTCCGGGTGTCATCTGTAAGTTAAACCTCAGTGGAGTTGATGGTACTGCAATGTATGGAATAATGAGCTGTTGTGTATTGAGAACATCCTGTCTGTTGGGACTGAGGATTCTGGTTTATCAATTGTTTCATGACAGTTGAGCTACTGAGGTCAACACAGGCTGAAGAAGACGAACCATGTGTTCATTCGGTGTGAAATTGTGGCCACCGGGGCGCAGAGTGGGCGAGAGAAAGAAGATATAATACATTCAACAGGGGGATAAAATAGAGAGCAACTTGTATGACCTTAAGGTAATTAACAAATATCCCAAGAAAGAGAATGATTGGTTGGTTAATTGGTTGGAGGGGTTGCATTATTATCCTCATTGCTATTCTAAATGAATACTGAGAGAAGGATGGGCGAAAACACCATGGCCTCTGTGACTTATTGGAGGTAATGTTTATACTAAAACTGATCAAGATTAAAATTCATTTTAACATAGCCCCAGAATCACAAATCATATATTTGCTTAAAAGAGCTTAACAACAGTAAAATGTATAGCTCAGTACACAAAATTTAGGAGATCCATTTAAAATGTTTATATATGTTATAAAAAGAGATCAGTGAGTATGACTGGACAATATGTTTGAAATCAGTATTTTAATGTGAAAAAAGGCTATTTCTCTATTTGAATATACTCCCTGTGTATCAGAATAGCAGTGCAAAAGCTAAAAACTGTCCTCTGTATAGCCCAATGTAAAACCCCTCATTTATTTTATTAATAACAATTCTAACTAATTTATGTATTTATGGAAGTCTTCCTGAGTCCAGAGTTGCACTATACAGTTGAAATTATTGGACCACAGGTGTATAAAGCACCTAGCCATGCAGCCTGCCTTTACAAACATTTGTGAAAGAATGGGTCGTTCTAAAGAGCTCACTGAATTCAAGCATGATACTGTAATAGGATGCCACTGTTGCAACAAGTCAGTTAGTGAAGTTTCTTCCCTCGTAGATATTCCACCATCAACTGTAAGTGGTATTAATGCAATGTGGAAGGCCTAAGTGGAGGATATATCAGGGTCTTGTTCAGCAGTGAGGGGAGAGTGGGCTGGGAGACTGACAGCGACTGAAAGAACGAGATCGGGGATTCATGTGGCAGAAATTTGCTTCCTCCGAAGGGTGGCTGGGCTATCCCTTAGCAATAGGGTGAGGAGCTTGACCATTCGGGAGGGACTCAGAGTAGAGCTGCTATTCCTCCACATGGAAAGGAGCCACCTAGGTCTTCCAGGATGCCTCCTGGATGTCTCCTAGTGAGGTATTCTGGGTATGTCCTACTGGGAAGAGGCCCCAGGGCAGACCCAGATCCTGGCTGGCCTGGGAATGCCTCAGTGCCCCCATGGACAAGATGGATTAGATGGCCAGGGAGAGGGAGGTCTGGGTTTCTCAGACTGCTGCCCCTGCGAACCAAACCGGATAACCAGCAAAAAATGGATGCATGGATGGCTGGATGGATGGAAGAGTTTAGGAACCACAGCAACTCAGCCACACAGTGTCAGACCATGTAAAGTTACAGAGTGGGGTCACCGAGTGCTGAGGCGCATAGTGCATAAAAGTCACCAACGCTCTGCTGACTAAATAACTGCAAACTTCCTCTGGGATTAACATCAGCACAGAAACTGTGCACCAGGAGCTTCATGGCATGGGTTTCCATGGCTGAGCAGCTCCTATAACTGCAATGTGTAGGTGGTCTACTACTTTTGTTCATATAGTATATGTCTGATTTTATATAATACAATGCTGCTGGTTTAAAAGTTGTTTTTCTGCCTTGTTGCTTGCATACAGAGATTTCTATTGATTCTGTTATAATATTTTAATGATGTTATGTACAATTGATAATAAAAAATCCTCACATTTTTGCAAATCGTTTAACTATAGGCTTTCACAGAGTGGTGAACCTCTCCACATCTTTACTTTTAAAAGACTGCCTTTCTTGGATGCCCTTATTGTGACCAGCTGTGTTACTGAGGAGTTACAAGAAAACATAATTAGTTATGAAATGTCCCACCCGGTGTTTTTGGTTCAAAGGCAGGAATTGCATCATGTATTATGTATTGAATTCAGTGTAGGCAACACATTTTGAAAAAGTTGGGATGCGGCAACAGAAGACTGGAAAAGTTGTGTAATGCTTAATCACCATTTTATGTGATGCCGTCCATTTTTGGAAGTTCCCTTTACCTCAGTTTAGGAAAAATATGTGATGACAGTTTCCATGGACGTGCTGCCAAACTTCACAGGTGAACTGCCTCATATCTTGTCAGGCAGCCCAGATTTTCTTGCAACTACCAAAATACACATAAGCCTTTCTGCATTAACAGGTGAACACCAGACACTTTTTCTGATATAAAAAGGTGTGCCTGTCTCTCCGTCTGTCTGGCAGAGTGGGACCGTTTTAGATAGCTAAAACTGTTTTGACACAATCTGAATAGAAAGCTACGTGCATAATTCCCTGAGGGAACGTGCTGAGGATTTTTAGTGTCTCCTCTGGCTGTGGCAGCTCAGCCTTTTGTCTGGCTTATCAGTATTGTTTGCAGGGCAATCAGGAGCATGGCATCAGATGCTCAGTCGTTATTCTCACACACACATATAGGCACAAGCACATAAGGACAGGGGACGCAAGGTCTTCCAAATATGCATGGCCATAGCAAACACAAACAGTCATCAGTAAAGACAGAGAAAGCTAACAGGGGCTCAGACTAGGTGATACTTCAGCACTGAGCGACAGCTCTAAACAGGACAGATTTTTCTCTTGGGAACTTGACAGCCTCTCTCGAATGGTGTCACAGCCCCGGGATTAGTTCTGTTTACTTCACGATGTCAAACAAACAAACACACACACACACACACACACGCACACATATACTGACACTAACAGAAGGGGCTGACAGTACAGAAATATTCCCTAATGATGAAATGTCTCTCCCTCTTTCTCTTTCCCCACCAGGTACGTGGGTGACGTTTGGGGGACAGATTACAGACGAGGTATGAAACACTTTTCTTTATTTTACGTGTATATTTAATATCAGTGGATTCTGCTCATTGATTACATTGAGTCACTGATCTGATGACATGTTAGTGACTGTTTTTCTTAATGCAGCACTGTGTTGTATATGTGTACCTAGCGTCATACATCATAATGGTTTTGAACATACAATGAATGTTTGATGCTGCAAGAGAGAAATTCAACTATATGGCACATTAGACAAGTTGGTGTGGCTTCTTTTTGCTCTCTGGTTCTTTAAATGTAATTCCCTTTGAAAATTACCAGCAAAGTCAAAAAAGGCTGCAGGCCAAGATAAGTTGGCAGCATTCGAGGAAGAGTGGCCATCCACAGCCATTTCTCTTCTCTATTGTTTTATTGCTTGTTAACAAACAATGCAATCTTGTTTTGACTCAAAATTCAAGACTCATAATAGTGCTTTCATGACTCTGTAGTGTTTATTTGAAAGTCTTTAAGCATCTGAAACACGTGCATTTGTGTATTTCTCCAGGACTTTTCTGGTAATGTTAATTGTGGCTAGCTATAATCCATCATACAAAATGCCACATGCAGAGGAACAAAAATGTTATGAGGTGAAGGGATTTTTCTTTCTGTGCAGCAGTTAGAAACAGAGTGATAAGTTAACTAAAGCACCGTCGGCGTGACTGTGGGACATCTGTCACACCATTTTTTCTAACTGAGTGGTGTCACAGTTAACCTTGGTAAGCCCATACAGCTGGCTGGCTGACAGAGTTCTCTAAAACCTACAGGCTCAATTAGTTCACAGCCTCAGTTTGTACAGCTTTATTTTATAAAAGTCGCAACCTTCACAGAGACTTTAGGTTTGATAATTCACTTTGTTTGGATCGCAAAATTTTATGCTACATAGGACAGAAAAAAGTCAACACATGAGGTGTGTGTGCACTGAATTCTCCTTTACACTTATGCTGATGAACTCTAACGTGCGCTGATGTTGCCTCTCGGGTGCCCGGTCTTGGTCATCTCACATACGGACGCACACGTACACACATATGCACACACTTAAATTGACACAGAAGAGAACAGCGCTTACCCAGGGGTACACAGAAGCAGCAAGCTTATGTAAGAGCATTATTTTTCTTTCCTTAGGGTTGGTGCCATCAACTCACATACCCTGACTCAAAGCTTAGCACCCTTTTCCCCTCCATTATTTTGAATGTCCCCAGTTCAGTGTCAGTAGTATCACTCAGACACTTCAGGCTGTGACAGCTGGCTCATGTAAATGTAGTTTTAAATTTTACACAGTTGACTCTGTGCTCACGATCTGAGTAGAGACCTACGATGGGAATAACCAGAAAAAGAAGCTAGTACGGCAGACAGAGGGTCTCAATGGACATGCAAAAGCAAGAGTACAATCACTACATGCAGTGCTGGTAGGTTAAAAAGTCCTCTAGTGCCCTGTTCAATGTCATTGTCATCAAGTCTGCCCTAAATATGCTAAACGTCCTCAGCAGGGTTCAGTGTCCCTGTCCTCATTAAGAAATGCACAACAACTCTGGCACACAAACAAAGTTAAAGATGCCCAGTGCATACTGAATACAAAATTCCAATATTTTCTTTTTATTTCTGTGTTGACTATATTTGTAATATGGCTTTACTGATATTGGAAGATACAAATATTGATACAAATTTTACAAAGCCAGTATTAACAGTTAACTCCTGGAGAGTATGTCTTATCAAAGTGCTGTAAAGTTTTTTGTTTTTTTTTTCCTGCTACATTCGTGTCTTAAGAATAACACATTCCCAGACAGAAAGTACACATTTGTGTGGGGGTTAGCAAGCTGATATTGCTTACTCATTCAAAAAGGGCAAAAGTGGTTCCATAAATCATAAAGTGAATTTGAAGAAAGTGTCTCTTGTTCATGTCAACTTTGATGCAGTGAGTTTGAAAGGGGAGGAGGCAGCGCAGTCATAAAATCCTCGCTCAAGGTTGTGTGGGTAGTATGTGGGAGGCTGCTGCGGCCTTGATTCTGGGGTTGTGAGAGAAAAGAAAATGGTTTTTTTTTCTTATTATATTCCTTCCATCTGTGGAAATCCAATTCTCTTTCACCCTTTGTGCCCCTGAAGAAAAAAACGAGGACAGAAGCCTGAAGCGTAGCCACCCATGTGTTTCTGCAACTTTACAATGACTCAGTTGTTTGTCTATAGGTGAAGGTGCAGGTGCATTTTTTTATGGTTTTATTTTATAGACTCGTTGCTTCTGCAGTTTGTGTTTGTTTTTGTTTTTTTTTAAATATCCCACCATTTGAAGGTCGTCACTCATATTCAGTTCATGTGAAATGTGTAGAAGTCAGAAATAGTCAGAAGTGAGTAAGCAGTGATACTTCAACACAAACTTTCTGACTTTGCAAATGTCACTTTAAGCTCTTTTTGACAGTGATTTGCCTGTTAGCATGTTATGAGACTCATCGTGAGCTACCAGCCACCAACTTCCAGTCACCCTTAAACTGACTGTCACCCATGTTCTGGCTTTCGGTCTATATCTGTCTGTCCTTGTAATGCTCTCTTCTGCATATTTCTAACTTTACCAGCAAATAAATAGTAGTCATAAGTTGTCACTACTTTTCATTTATTTCATCCATCTGCTAGCTTCTTGCTTACTTCATCCTTCATCCTCTATCTGTAATCTTACCTAGGCAGAAAAAATCTTTTAGCCCACCATTCACTCACTTTATTGAAAATTACCCTCCAGTGTGCCCGACAGTTCTGGCGGAGGTTGTTTCCCTGTTTGCACTCAGCAGAGACAGTTAGGGAAAGAACATGCTGTTCATATTCTCTGTCATCCCTCTTTCCCAAATCTTTCTCCCCTTAAGTGACGTCTCCTTTCTTTAACCTCTCCATTATCTACCACCAGCCTTTCATTCTGCTCTGTTTGTTTGATGGCAGTCCAGGACTCAGAGACTGAATGAGCCATTTTGAAATGTGGACACTGTTCTCTCTGTCCTTTATTTCCCTTCCTCACTGTTCACTGAACCTTGTCTGAAAGCAGTAGATTTGCATCTAATGCTGATGCATTTCTAAAAAAAAAAAAAAAAATGAATGGATTCTGTTGTATTAATACTGGTTATATTAGGCTGGAAAAAAATCACTTATATTCACTTTATACACAGAGAGAGCAGAGAACATGCTGTTGGCTGTAGTCAAAGAATCATCTTATAAAAAGATGGACCTAGCCTCCGGTTGTGACCATTCTTTCTAATCCTTCCTAGTTGATTCCTAGTCAGTTGATTTTAGGGTTTAGTAAAAGGTTTATGGTCTCAGTCGCTAGTTTCAAGTCTTATTTAATGCAACATGATAACCATTTAGTAGACTATGGTTCTATTGTGAGTTAAATAGACAATAAAGCAGGGTGTGACTACCTTGCAATTGATAGTGCCTACTAGAGATGCACTGATTGCAATTTTCTTGGCCGATTCCAGTTTCAGATTTTTTTGTAAGGGTGATGTGCTGATACCGATTTTTGCTGGTTCCAGTTTTTTTCTAGGAACTATAACTGACAGAATATACAAACAAAAATCAACTTTTCTTCAATGCAAAACATTATTTTCAAAATAAAAGAAATTATTAAACTTCAGTTTCCCACAAACTGCAGTAAGTTACAGGATCTTGTTTCTCTAAGCAACTCTCAAAATAAAGTGCTGTGCTGCTGGAAAGAGGTACAAACAACTGAAAGTGAGTTGCCGTACACCCACCTTTACCTGACATATTTTACCTTAGCAAATCAAAGCAGGTGAAACAGATTTATATAACAAAGCAAATGTCAGGTACTTACATCATTTTCCAATGCCTTTTATAGCCACACCAGATAACAGGACATCCACCCTTTTACACTCGTCTCCATAATTTTCCTGTAACTGCTTTGATCCTTTTCTCATACCGAGGCTGCTGGCTTGTGGCTGGCTCTGAGCTCTGGCTAGCTTTAGCTTTAGCTGCTTTTACTTTGTTAGCTTCTTTTAAATGTCCATGTTTAGCTGGTGAGGGTGATTTAAGTGTCTGTTTAGGTTTGTTGTTGTGAATGTTCTCGCGCTGCTCCCCCCATGGTTTACTTTGCTGAACTTTGTGTCTTCACTCACAGTGAAAAACTTCCACACTAATAATGTGTTAGCGTGTGGCTGTGAGTGTGCACACGACTACTTGCCTGAGCCGCCGTGCACGTGTTGCGCATGCATGAAACTGACTGGCACATAACTGGACATAACGGTGACATATGGGGAGGCTGACCGATGACCATCCGGTCAGCCTCCCCATATGTCACCGGTCTGGGCTGAGCAGGCTGAAAATTGGCCAGTTCCGGTCCCTGGCCAGTAGATCGGTACATTTCTAGTGCCTACTATATTTCCTTGGTTTCTCAGTCAGGTTTATTCCTCACTCTAAAGATGGTGATGTCCAAAATGCTGATCTTGAGGCATCAGAATAGGAGTACTTGAACCACTTGTTGTCATGGTACATCCATCTTTTATATACAGTCTATAGGATGCACCAATTTGTGTCAGTCAGGTCATGAATAACCAGTATTGGTCATCATGTCATAATACCATTCAGTTATATTCACTCAAGCAAGGGTGGTTTTAGCATCACAGCACTCTCCAGCCTCATGTTAATTTTCATAAAGAGTTTACACAAGGTAAGTTACAGATTTTATATGAAGGGAAAATTGAGTTTAAATTGTATATACTGTAGTGATAGGCTTAGTTCTTTTTATGGAATTCCCAAAATCCAAGTTTTAGGTTTTGAGAGAAATAAGTTGAATTGGTTGATCTGTAACAAAAAAAAAACTTTCTCATTCACACTCTTAACACACTTAATTGTCTCACATTCAGAACCAGTTCATGTCTTTGGGTAACCGAGAGAAAGGATTACAAGATTTGATTTCCTCCCTGCTAGGATAAAGGCCAAAGATCACTCCCCCAGGTGGTTCTGAATGCAGAAGTCTTTGTCACTGAACCACAAAATAACTGATCTCTCACACCAGGATAAAGAGTCAGCAGCTGCACTATTCTTCTGGTTTCTTGTAGTTTTAGCAACTAAAACTATGCAGTATTATGCTGGCAGGAGATGGGAAATGCCTCTCCCTCTCTTCTCCTTAAGATTTTTCCTGCTGTAGAGAAACATCATGCAGCTTCCTGCTTCACTGCTAGATGTAAAGATATGTCATTGTAAGATTTTCCACAGCTGACATTTTATCCATTGAGAACAGGTGCTGCTGTTGCTAACAGGTGATGTTACATTGTCTCAACAAGTATGTCTTCTGGGGCTCACAGTTAACTTTATAAATTGATTTGGAAATATAACTGATTGTATTCAGCTTTAGCTCCAAGCAAAAAGCCCATGTGGGAGCTGCTCTATGGCTACAGTATCTTAAATCAGTTTTTAACACACTTTTTTATTGACTTTTACTTTGTTTCTTTTTGGGCTTTTTTTCCCCTTTTTTTTTAAATTTCTTTTTTTGTTGCAGTCCATTTTATTGCCTTTCTGTATTACATTAGGGGTTATACTTTTTCAATGTACATCAAAGGTCTGTTAAATACTAATAGATACTAATAAAATAAAATTTACTCCCATTGTAACATTATCACATGTAGGCTTGGACTGCTATCCAGTTCGTGCTAGTTGCAAAGTGAAGGTTGAGGAAGGTTGAACCCAATTCTCAGAGGAGACATTATCTCATTCTTCTAGAAACAACTCCTCCGCTGTCTGCCATCAGAAACGCACACACAAACCCACACATACTGTACGTGCATTTGCACAGACACAGACAAACACATTTCATGCACACATGTAAACACAAACACAACACCATACACCCTTGCGTTGTCACAAAACTCCATAGGGAAATGATGGTAAATTCACTTAAAGTCCCCCATGTAATAAAAGTCACCGCGGGGAAATTGGATCTCAGTCGAATGATTTATGGTCACCATGTCTGTAAAAATATGGAGAAATATCTGCACACATGCACCACACAAACACACACATTGACACGAAGCATGAGTTAACTAAAAAGGTACGAGCTGATACGGCGGTACATCATGGAGTCAAATGATTTTTCACAGATAATTACTCTGTGGTCCTACTTGCTCAGTAACATGAATATCAACAGACTCACAGTACAGTTACACAGGACTATAGTTCTGCTTGATCAAAATGGAAATGATTGAGCACTTGTTCTGAACCACCACGTGAAGCCAGAATAAAAAGATGACCGTCACTGAGGTGGTTCACCATTGTTTAAAAATGGGGATAACTACAGAAAGACATTCAGTGTCACACGTAGTTCTTTACATAAAAGTTATAAAAACATTTGTTTGAGGATAAAGAAGAGATGGCTAAGGTATAGAGGTTATTACACCAAGCTTACTGACCAGCTGACGAACAGAGAAGAGGTGAGTGTGAATGTCCAGTGGTCAGTTTTAAAAAGTTGCATTGATTTTGTGGGAAGCTGGCATGTGAAGCTATTCGACTGCCACTTCTGATAAAGTATAGTGGCAGCTTAAGTTCCTCTGGGAACTCTCTGTTCCTCCCTCTGTGTTCAGCTTTTCTTTTTGTATCTTTTTTTTTTTTTTTTTTTATTTTATTTTTATTTTATAAGT
>VUQI01016570.1:2738-15158 GCA_015106735.1 Paratilapia polleni
ATTGTTACACTATACATATATAATAAATAAATAAATAAAAATAAGTAAATACATGAATAAATAAATAAAAAGATAAAAATAAGAAAATAAAAAGAAACTGACTAACAAGAGGAGCCTATAGAGAGTTTATAGAGCTCCTCTTGGCAAAGCAAATGTGTTTGGCACAACAGTGCATTTAGACCATAATTCTGCCTGCTAAAGCCATCGGACAGGACAGGTTTAAAAAAAAAAAAAAAAGAAAGAAAAGAAAAGGAAAAAAAAAGAACCACAGACGAGTGTACAAAATTTTGTCTTAAGTCACTGAGTAGACCTGAGACATTTCACAGGACAATTGCAGATGGCACTAGTTAAGTCTGGAAAGTTGTCTAGATTCAGATCTTTGAATCTGTCCACTTGGCCAAATTGACTGATTTCTCTGCCATTCTAATGTAAAACATTTACTTTTTTATTGAAAAATCAGTCGGTCCAATGACCACTAAAAATCGAATCTCTTCCACCATGGAAATCAATTAGAGAAGAGGCAATGTTTGACAGAAGATGGAAACAGACTCTAACAAAGTGATAATTCTGCCTAATATCAGGCTACAGTCTGTATTAATGAAATGCATGAAAATTTAAGGCAGTCTTTCTTATCTTTTTGGGGATATTTCAGCCAAAATATTGCCTAGGCCAATTGGTGTGTCAATCTAAAAAAAAAATCTGCGACCTACACATCCCATAAAACAACTTGAGGGTCTTTTCTTACATTTTCACCTGACTGTTAAATATCGTTGAAGTCTCAATCTGAAAATTACTAATATTGTCTCAGACTTTGGTTTTAGAAGTGTGCTACTTTTCTCCTTGAGGCTGTCAGCTGACTTTTGACATTCCAAAACTCTTCTTTGGATGTTGGCTGCCTTTTGTTCAGTTTTCTGTCAAGATGATCCCACACTTCTTCAATAATGTTGAGGTCCGGGCTCTGGGGAGGTCTATCCATGACTGATCGTGTTCCACTGTGTGTTTTTCTATCCAGGTATCCTTTTACAGCACTGGCAGTGTGTTTGGAAATCATTGTCATGCTGGAAAATGAAGCCATTGCCAATCAGATGCTTTCCAGATGGTATTGCATGGTGGATCAAAATCTGACGGTACTTTTCTGTGTTCATAATTCCATCAATTTGAACAAGATCCACAAAACCAACGGCTGAAATGGACCAAACAATGACAGAGCCTCCACCATGTTTTACAGACCGCTGTACACACTCACCATTGCACCTCTCTTGAGACTTCCTCCATACATACTGATGACAATTTGAACCAGAAATTTTGAATTTGGATTCATCACTCCATAACACTTGTTGCCACTGATTTTCAGTCCAGTTCTTGTGTAATTTGGCATACCTCTGTCATACTCTGAGGAAAACCTGGACACAAGCGCATAATACAGAGGTAAAGTTTAAGCTGGTTTATTTGCAGGCAGCTATGAAAACAGTCTTTTATTGGGGAAATAGGAGCGGTCCGTCATCGACTCCTGTGTGTGGGCTATTCAGAGGGGCAGGCAGATTAATCCTCTCAGGAGGTTTCTTCTCCTTTTGCATTTCTGAGATCCACAGTTTTCTCTCCATGGATCTACTCGCAACAGCTGTCTTCTGTGCAAAATGAAACAAGACTAAGTCCAAATACTAACAACAGAAAGCCAATCTCAAGCATAGCAAGGAAGCCAAGCTTTGGTACCACATGCGGTGCAATGATCTGGCGACGACTAAGGGAAAACTTCAGCCTAAAAAAGGCCAGGGAGTAATCAGCTCAACTGCACACAGATGAGGAATCAACCATTGACTTCAGGCGTGTGGGCAGCAAGGGCGGAGACTCCCGAAATACTCTGCCTCTGAAACACAAAAGCAGAAAAACACACACATGCCCACACACACACACACACACACACAGAGGAGAGAGAGAGCAAAAGGGGAGAGATCAATAGAAAAGGTGAGTCAAATCCAGGAAGCCTAGGGGACCATGACAACCTCAGCCTTTTCTCCCTGTTTACCTTCCTTATGAATGGCTTCTTGACAGCTACCCTTCCATTGAGACCATTTCTGATGAGGCTTCAACAAACAGTAGATGGATCAACTGAAGGGCCAGATGCATCTCTCAAGTCCTGTGTCAGGTCTTTGCCAGATTTTTTTTTCTATTTCTTAAGGGCATTACTTTCGGATACTGTTCATCTGCTGTAGATAGTTTTTATTTTTTTAGGCCTGCCACTTCTTCACTTGTCCTCCACTTCCTCAAACTTTTTAAGGACACACTGCACACCATGTCAAGATATGCCAAGTTTTCAGCTAATAGCTCTTTGGGAATCACCTTGTTGTGGCAAAAATACAATTTTATGCCTATCAAACTATTATCTTTTTTGTAGAGCCAACTAAAGAAATGGGAACAAATTATGCATTTTTGCCACAGACTGCTAGCAACAAAGTGCCTAAAGATACCATTTAAAAATGATTCTTTGCTAAGCTGTCTGTTATGTGTAGACACAACACTGGTTCATCTCTTGATTTAGGTACCCTTTTTATGCTTGAATGATTCATAGGTCAGTGTTAAGTTGCATAACAAACAAAAAAACTTCTTCTGAAAATAGTCAGGTGAAAGGACTGGATTGAAACTAAGTGAAAAGCAGCCAGTGTCCAAAGAAAAACTTTGAAAGACCTTCAGAAAGCCTGGAGAACTATTGCTCAAGATCGCTTTTAAAAAATTACAAGAAAGTCTGGCTCCTTGGGAGCCAAATATAAACAAATGAGGGGTGGCTTGAGACTTTTGTACATTACTGTAATGACTGGCTGCCCAAATTTAGCCCAGAAAACAACATCCATGGATGTCCGGTGCTTGGTCTTATACGAGCTGGTTGGAAGCAGCTTGTAATGTACAGGGTGGTAGAATCCAGCACAGATGTTGCTGACAACAACCTTAGCTTTCTCAGAAGCACCTTTATTGTAAAATTGGACTCAAACATTTTACAATATTGGACATGGATGATTCAGTTCTGTCCCAGTGGATATGCTTGTTAATCTTCCAGGTACACACACAAGCGCAGAGATATTTTGAGAAATGCTATTCTTCTTGCACACTTGAACTGATCTCAAGCAATGTAGGTGATTTTAGTTATGCTTGCCTTCATGACTTCCAGTGCCACACCAATACATTCACAAGATGAATGAAATTTAGTTTACTACATGTTGCTTTAAGGACAGAAACACTTACAATTACCTACTGGTCTACTTAACTAATCAGATAAGAAGATGGACTGTTACTTTGCATAAAGCCAACAGTTTATACTGTGCATTATTGCCCCTCAAGGCAAGCACTAGCAAAATGACCTGTGCCATATTTCACCACCTACCAGGTAGACACATCCAAGATAGGAACAATAGCTCTATGGTTTGCTGACACTGTGTAGGCTGCAAATCATTCAGTTTTTGTGCAACACATTTGATCATTCAGTGTTAGGTTGTGGGAATCTGATAAGCCGCCAACACAGGTCTCCGGTAAAGTGGTGTTCCAATGAAGAAATCTATTTACTGACTGTGATGCTACCGTCTGTGCTGTGCTTTGAGGGAAACAGGGTCTGACTGGCTGAAGTAACTAACACCAGCTTGCATCCTTTTTGAGTCCTACCTCCCACCTATTTCCCCCCACTGAGTGGGTCAGGGTGCCATGGGGAGATTTGTAAGTATGTCTACCTCTGTGCATGTGCATGCGCATGCATGTAGGTTATATACATGTAGGTTATATGCACCACAGTGGGGAGTGTGACTGAAGGCAGTTTTCACTGTAAAAGCTGCAGGGTACAAAACGTGCTAATGGATCCCAACAAAACCACTTTTCGGAGCAGAATGTCAAACAATAACATCTGAGGATGGAAAAGCACTTGGTGGCCTTTTTGCAGCAAACTTTTCACTCCACAACATCATGCTGGCACACATGCATTATAAAAACATAAAGGGTAGTGAAAATACAGAAAATTGATGAATTATTAATGTAACCTATGCTGGACAGGCGGAAGGCAATTTTAATAAGCCAACCCAATAAACAGAATGTTTGTTATAGTTTGTATCATTGTATCATAAAGAGCTTATGTGATATACACCAATTAGCCAAAACATTTAAACCAATAAAAGATTAAATTAATAACATTGATTGTCTCCTTATATTGGAATGTTTTGAAGGGAAAACTTGGTTCCTGACCTTTATCTGAATTTTCCTTTGACACATACCACCCACCTAAAAACTGCTAAACAAGTGCCCCTCCACTCCCACCTCTATGGCAACAGCAACCCCTACGGCAGATAGAAAGATAATGCACCAGGATTCCTTTACTAATTAATACTTTAATACTTTCATTCATCTGAAAATTAGGCTTTAGTTGGTATTAAAATGCCTGAAATCAATCTTTGAAAAAATCTTAAAAATGCTAAGAATAGAGAAGTAGAATTTTATCAAGCGGCAACCTCCAGGTCTGAAAAATGATAAGAAGGGATGAAGTGACAAAAACCGCAGTCCCTCTAATGGCCACTTGAGGCTGGCTTCTCAAGCACTCCATAGACTCCCATGCAGTGTCAGTGCCAGAGTACATGAACTGGATGGGAAACCAACTTTGATTGGGGTGGCATTTGGCTCAAGTCACTTTGCTATTCCATAAAAAAACAAAAAAAACAAAAATAAAAACAAGAGAGCGCATTAAGAGTGAGTTTGGAGAACTGCACCCACTGTTGACAAAACAGAGGTTATAAACTCAATGCACAGCAAGACCCATTAAATTTACACTTAAAAGAGTACTAGAGTCAATCCTATGATAAATGATAAGTGTTGGTGACTTTTATGCACTTGCACTATGCACCTCAGGACTCGGCGACCCCACTCTGTAGCTTTACGTGGTCTGCCACTTCATAGCTGAGTTCCTGTGGTTCCTAAATGCTTCCACTTTGCGATAATACCGCTTACAGTTGATCGTGGAATATCTAGGAGGGAAGGATTCTCACGAACTGACTGTTGCAGCAGTGGCATCCTGTTATAGTACCACGCTTGAATTCAGTGAGCTCTTTAGAATGACCTATTCTTTCACAACTGTTTGTAAAGGCAGACTGCATGGCTAGGTGCTTGATTTTATACACCTGTGACTGAAAACACCTGATTAGCAGGTAATACTTTTGTCCAAGTATAGTGTAGCAGCACAAGCTCTCTTTAGTGCCAAAGAAACAGGAGGGGTCCTTCCCAAAGTCTGACCTGCATAGCCGCATGCACTCCAAAGTCAGTGTCCTCCTCACTGATGCTGGTTACGTCATTGCTGCAGCAGCACTAAACTACTGTTAAATGAATATTTAACTTGAGTTTGAGCTGCAGTAACTAATCAGCGATGTGTGTGTTTAACTTTTTCCTTACCATACTAACTTAATTTAACATATAGTTGTAGAAATATATCAGTAGAATTCAGCCCAGGGGGCACAGTGACCTTTTTGGATGGGCCTGGACTCCCAAGGCCAATCTGTAACACCAATGCTGCTCCCATGTTAAATAACTTTATAACCTGGTACAAAGAAACTTTTTTCGTCTCTATAGTCTCTCACTTCATATCAACTGTGCAGTGGGTGAATTTTTTAATAATTCATCCTCTTGGGTACTGGAGTTAGGGGCATGGACACTTTGATGGATGTTCTGACACAGGCAGTTGTAGCTAGTCTTGTTTGCTAGGCCTCACCCCTGCTAACGGAGACTGAACTGGACTGTGTTTGTGCTATTGGTGCTTTTTGGAGCTTTTTTAAATGGAATTATCTGATAAATATTATGGCCTGCTGTGTGGTACAAATCAGCCAAGTTTGTTTCTCAGTTATGGCGAGTGACATCTAGTATTTTGTTAGTCTGTTACTTAGCACTGATTAGCAGACATGTGTGTCTCTGCGTTGTACCCTTACAATTTATGGATGCAGCTTTCTAACTAAGCTTGCTAGCATTCATTGATAACTTGACATTCTACTCTCTCATCCATGTGTGGTCAGAAAAATGCTAACAGTAAGGTTTCAAACCAGTGAGTGATGTCACGGTGGCTACATCCATCTTTTATAGGCAGTGGATTTTACTAATTTTTTTTAATGACATTTCAAAGTAGTATCTCAAAATAATTGGTAACATTATATTTTAGATATGGAATATGGAAAGCCTCTCACATTAATATCATGCAGATTAGAATATCAGAGCCAACATCACTCATATTCTGTTTTTCTAGTAGGATGCTCGGATCAGATGCATCATGTGCTCACTAGCAACATCATCACATCAAAGAATCTTTGTGTTGATTTTGTCTCCAGACTCCCTAGATCCCAATCCAATGAGCATCCACAGGACACAGCAAAAGAAGTTCAATCCATGGAGGCTCCAACCCACAGCCCACTGGATCCAAGTGATCTGCTGTCAGTGTTCCTCTGCCATACACCAAAGACACCTCACATGTCCTGTAATCCTTGCCCCAAAGGGTTAGAGCTGTTTTGCCAGCATGGAGGGGACCAGACAGAATTTGGCAGATGGTTTTGATTGGTTTATATTGGATGTCCCACTGATTGTTCAAAGCATTGTGTAATGTATGTGCTGCCAATGACATCCTTAAGATGCTTCTGACTGTACTGTATACAGTATGAGAATGTGAAGAACACCCACTCAATTCGGCACAGAGATAATGTCTCATCACAGAGAGCTTGTCTCTTGCAGCTCTCACATCCAATGTGGGATTACATACGGTGAAATGGAGCAATGAAAGAGCAAAATCGACAGATTTTCTGCTTTGATATCTGTTAAAAGGAGCTCCGGAGGTGGTGGGCGTGTGTGCATTCTTTGATTTGTTCATGCATTTCACTCCGGGCCTTTTCCAGGATCCAGAGCTTTAACAGGCAAAAACACTTATTCAAGTCTTCATTTGAATGGGGCTCCTCACATATATTTAAAAAAATATTTTTTTTTTTATTGGGATCAGTGACAGCTTATGAATAATTTAGTAAACTTTTCTACATCACCACCAGGGTCACGCTGAAGGTCCATTTCCCAAAAACTCCCCATTATCTCCAGCTGACTGCATTAGCAAAGCTGCTGTGGAGCGCCACGCTGAGAGCCTCCTGACCTTGCTGATGAAGGAGTTCTAGGGAGAGGGAGGCGACATCATCAGGTAAGGACAGACTCCAGGCTTTTCTTAAGGGCATCACTATCAGACTACACAGAAAACCCACAAGAGTATTTGTTTTTAGATAGGTCAAACAATCTTTCTACTCCTTAATTCTTTTTGTTACACAGCAAGACTTGTCTCATATTTATGAGGACACCATAAGTCTTACCTGAGCATTTCTTTTTTAATGGAACACATTCATTTTTCCTATCCCTTAAAGTCAAACTGAGTAGTATCCATAGTTGGTGGCTATTTTGACTTGAATCTTTATTTGATGAAAATTGTGTGAGTGTTTAATATATGATATTGACAATATCCATTTTGAAAATTTTGGTGAATACATGCTGTAACAGCTGCTTAAATAGATTGTATTTAAAATCGGAAAAGCACAGGTTATTTATAACATTACTGGTGAAATTCAAATGACCTATTGCAGATGAGCCATGTAACATAAATGTGACAGTAAGGGTAAAAATGCCTGTTATGAAGAAGACCCATTCCAGTGACTGCATAGCTGGAGGGTGGCTGACGTTAGTTGTTGATTAGCAGTTGATTAGCTGTTCATTAGTGGCATTTTTGATATAAGCACTCATATTATTCTTTGACTCCGTTCTGCATATACTGTGTGTCATGATTTGGATCACAGGGGAACAAGAGGGCACGTCACAGGAATATCTGTTGCTATCAGTTTTTATAGTCTTGTCAGTTTCCATCACCAAAGACCAACAAAACAAACATTAACCCAGTGTGAACTTATCTCTGATCGTTACTACATTACCCAGTGACTTTGTGGACTACTATTTTCAAACCTGCAGCTTGGTATTTTGGCCTCTGCCACTGGTTCTTTCACAGCCAAACTTTTTTTATTCCAGGCTGTAAACAGGTTTATTTCTGCTGTAAAGCTGGGCAAATTAATATGGTGGTCTATAGGGAATGACTCGCTTTTGAAGCCAATAAGTGACCATTCAAAGAACTGTAGTTTTTGGCATTTTGTGTTGGCTTTGTTTTTCAACCTCAAAGGTTGCCGTTGAAGTACAATCAAGAAAGCATGTTTGATTAGGTTAATACTGATACCTAAAAAGTGTGCTCAAAAAGTTCTGAGAACAGGTCCATAAAACTCAAAATGCTTATAATTTAAATTTGGCCATTCTCCCATTTAACGTTGTCTTCTCAGGTGTGTCCAGAAAGATTCTAGCATGGCTGCTATTTTCAGATCACTCCTGAAGTTCTGTTCAGGGTTGCATGTTCTGCGATTTCACAATGAACTTCAAACTTGTGCAGAGAGCAAACATTACCTTCCCTTTAAAACTGACCTGAACTGACCTTGTATGAAGGATTGCTACTGGCGATAAGAGCTGGTTTTTCTGGCTACGACTGAACAGTTTTCAGTTAATGAGTACATGGTTTCCAAGACTATACATCAGGTGATAAACGAGACTGGAGGAATTGTGCGGCATGAATTTTTGTCCTAGAGTGGGACTGTCAATGCAGAGTTCTACTGTAATGTCCTGAGGCATCTAGTGGAGAACAATAAGCAGAAAAAACTGTGTGGAACTATGGTACGTGACAGCCTGAAATCTCATGCCGGGTAAGAGTTCAGTGAAAATGCAGGAGTGTTTTGGCTAGACAAACACAATCTTCACTCACCACCTGCCCCACTCACCAGATTTGCCTCCCTGCAACTTCATCCTCTTCCTGAAAATGCAAAAGAAGTCCAGGACAACAGTTTTGGCATGCTGAAGGAGATCCAGCACACACATCGCAGAAAGCTGGGCCGGATTATCCAATGGGCATTCTGGGCACGTGCCCATGTACAGTTGGGGGCCCAAGAGGCAAATGAAAAAAACATGCCAGAATTGTAGTCTCTTAAATGTTAGATCTTGAAACCATATATTATCAAAACATAGATATATAGCTCCGGAAAAAATTAAGAGACCACTGCAAAATTATCAATTTCTCTGATTTTGCTATTTATAGGTAAATGTTCATTTTACTCAAACATATACCTATAAATAGCAAAATCAGAGAAACTGATAATTTTGCAGTGGTCTCTTAATTTTTTCCAGAGCTGTATACACACAAGGGGTAATAAGGGGAATAGGGAACAGCTGGGTGGAACAGGTGGAACAAATCAGGGATGACGAGACAAGGGAAGCAAAACTGAATACAAGACACAGAGAACAACACGGGTGAGAAGAAAATAATCAACAAACAGAGGTCAAAAAAGTCTGTGATTCAAAACGTGGGGTCAAAGACCCCAGACCATGACTGGTAAATATGGAATGAATTCTTATTTAGCAGAGATGACAGCCAAAATTGACACTGTGGAGAGTAAGTGTCTCTCATTACACAAAGCCTATAAAGCCTTTCCATGGTTCAAACCCCTAGTGTTCATCTGAAGGATGGCATCCACTTTCAGCCTGTTCTTCTTTTTTTTGAACCTGTCTTGTCCGGCAGCTTTACCAAGCAGAATCATAATCTGAATGCGCTGTTGTGCCAAAACACTTTTGCTTTGCCAAGAGGAACTCTATAAACTGTTTATAGGCTCCTCTTGTTAGTCAAATTCTTTTTATTTTATTATTATTTTATTATTCACATTGATATATGTATTGCGTGACAATGGCAGAGCTGAAAGGCAAGAAGAAAGAAGGGAGTTAAAAAAGAAAAAAAGGGGGAAAAATAGGACAAAAGATAAAAATAAAGGAAAAGAAATAAAAGAAAGTCCCAAATTCATTTGCTACATCTAAATGAGCACAACGGGTCACCAACTGCTGCATCTGTAACAAAACACAGTAAAAAAAAAAACATAAAAACAAAAAAAAGATACACAAACAAACATACGATGTTGCTGTGTGTGTCTGTGTGTGTGTTTGTCACAAAATGTACTTGATAATGAGGATGAGAAGCTGCAACAACAACCCTGGGAGCCAAAGGTCCTGGAGATCCAGGCCGTCTGCAACCCCCTGGGAGTACTGAAGACCCGAGACCACATGTCCCAATGACAACCGCGTGCCCACCCCAGCAGAAGGAAGAGGGAGGCACCAGATGGAGCCCCCACGGCCAAAGGGCAAGAGCCCCAGAGGACCAGCTGACCCCACCAGAAGCGGGCCATCCCAGCACGAGCTAAGAACAGGACCCCAGGGCCCCAGGTGCCCAAGAACCTCCTGGTACCCAGCAGAGACCCCCATCCGGCACCAAAGAGGCCTGAGCCACCCCAGACCACAACCCCCAAGGAAGCAGGTCAACAACGATCATCCAGCCATGTACCCACATCCCGGGGGAGGCAGCAATGACCAGTGGGGAGTGGTAGGGAGGGGCAAACCCACCCACCTTCCACAACCATGTCCTACAGGGGCCAAGGCTCTGCAAGCCCCAGACCCAGGCCCAGCCAAACACACACATACTGGCCACACACACACACATACAGGCCATACATAAGACTGGGAGGTAGAGGACTACCCCAGCTCCCCAGCTGGCTCAGTAGGCACCCCAATTCCCCATACCCCACCGCAGGTTGGCCTGCAGTGACAGCATCCCAGAGTACTGCCGCGCCGAAGGTCAAGCACCCAACCTCCCCACCACAAAGGGTAGTCTAGAGTGTGCAGATGAGCCCCAATTCTGGGGGCCTGTCTGCACACTGAGCCCCAACATCAGTCACCAACTCAGTCAACAACAGACAAGCAGAAAAAAAACAAAAAAACAAAAAAAACAAACTGCTGGCCTGAGTCTAAGACACGCTGCCCCCAAGCCACCCAAACTATCCCACAACTAATAGATGGACTGATGGATAGATCTTGCTCCTATTTTGCAGTTGGGAGGGAAATTGGATCATCCATTTTTGACAATAGCTTATACGTTTTTGATAACAATTTGGGGTTAATTAGGGGGCTAAAAATTTTGTTACCCATATACGTATTTCTAAGTTCAGTTGATTGGGATTAAATCTTGCCTGTATGATGGACTTCAATTGCTAATATTCAAGAAATGCATTGTTTTCGATTTCATATTTTGATACAAGTTCTCGGAATGAAATAAAGTTTCTGTCTTGAATAAAATTTTCTAGATTTTTTTATTCCTTTATCATGCCATGATGGAAAAATCAGTATTTTCTTTTTCTGAATATCTGTATTGTTCCAAATGGGTGTTAGTTTACATTGGATAAGTGAAGATTTAGTTATTTTTAAAAATATGCTAAGGCTTTTAAAGCAGCTATGATGTTTATTACTGGAGCTAATGAAAGCTAGATCAGAAATTTTTACTTTTCAACAGAGTGCTTGTCCAACCATGGGCTGTCTAACAAGCTTGATTTGATCAATTTTGAAACATACTGCAGAAATAGTGATAACAGTTTGGTAGTTCTAGACCACCATTATCTTTTGCTTTTTGTAGAGTTTTTAAACGTATCCGTGATGGTTTGTTTTTCCGTAAAAAATTTGAGATGTTTGAGTCTAGTGACTTAAACCAAGCAATAGAGGGTTTATTAGGGATTAGTGAGAACAAATTGTTGATTTTAGGCAGAACCATCATTTTAATGGTGGCAGCTCTTCCCATGAGTGATATAGGTAAAGTTTTCCAATATATGAGATTATCCTCTACAGTTTTTAGTAGAGGAATATGATTCAACTGTACCAAGTCTGAGATCCTGGCAGAAAAATATATACCTAAATATCTAATGTTACCTAACTGTAGTGGAGTGGTGGATGTGTTCTGAAAATTACAATTCAGAGGCAAAACTGTTGATTTACCAGCTCATGGAGTTAAAAAAACAGGCCCCATCATATCTTAAAGACCTCATAGTACCATATTATCCCAATAGAGCACTTCGCTCTCAGACTGCAGGCTTACTTGTGGTTCCTAGGGTATTTAAAAGTAGAATGGGAGGAAGAGCCTTCAGCTTTCAGGCCCCTCTCCTATGCAACCAGCTCCCAGTTTGGATTCGGGAGACAGACACCCTCTCTACTTTTAAGATTAGGCTTAAAACTTTCCTTTTTGATAGAGTTTATAGTTAGGGCTGGATCAGGTGACCCTGAACCATCCCTTAGTTAAACTGCAATAGGCTTAGGCTGCTGGGGGCTTCCCATGATGCACTGAGCACTTCCTCTTCCTCACTTTCTTTCACTCTCCATGTGTTTATACACCATTTGCATTTAATCATTAGCTATTATTAACCCTGTCCTCTCTCCCATAGTGTGCCTTTTTTGTCCTGTCTCCCTCTGCTCTCTTCTGTTTCTCCTCAC
>VUQI01016571.1:1942-14238 GCA_015106735.1 Paratilapia polleni
ACTTTTTATTCTTTTTTTTTTTTTTTTTTTAACTTTGTTGTTGTTGCACTTAGCAGGACTGTGGCAAACCAACTAATGGACCAACCAATTATGACAAGTGCATGAGAAAAAAAAAGTTAAAAGCTGTAAAATAACAATAATAATGTTGATGCTTTCCTGTTTTTTGTTTTTTTTTTTTAAGTCCAAAACCATTTTTAACCAGCTGTCTAATGAAACCAAAAGTTTAACACCTAACATTTCCAAATATCTTTCTTTTTCTGAGGTACACAGATGAAGTCAATGCCAATTAAAGATTTTAGTGATTTCTCTAAAATCTATGGATTTGTCTGTTTAAATAAATATAAGATCGCCACCGGCTTCATTTTTAAACTGGCACGAAAACCTGTCCCTCTCTATACATTTACTATATTTGCAAGTGTGTGCATGTAAAGCAGTGGGATTGATGTTGCATAGGTGCGGTCTGTTAGAGCTCCTGTTACCTGGCCCTGCAATGCAACCTGAGCTTCCTCTGTTTGGACAAATTGACACAGTGAACTGAGCGGACAGGCAGCCAGATTTCCCTCTCTGTTTATCTCCATCTCACTCTGTTTGTGTTTACTTATCACTCACTTTCCCTCCATCTTATTCATGATGTAAATAAATAAACAGAATAGAAATGCAAATACTCCTACAACAAAATATGGCATTTTTGACTGTGAAAACATGTTAGATATTTTAAAATGTCTCATTAGGTTAACTCAACAATTAAGAGCTTTTTATTGTTTTTTTTCAATCCAGAAGATTTAGATATCTTTTTCCTATTTTTTCTGTCTTTTTTCTCTTACCATGTTTTTATGTGTCGATCTTTCTTTCTCCCTCCAGCCATCCGTTTAAGGTTTCCATGATCTCATTATGTGTCTATGAAAAGGGACAGGTAATGCAATCTGGCATGGCGTGGCATGACTTATCTGTGTGTGTGTGTGTGTGTGTGTGTGTGTTGATTACCTGAATAGCAGTCAACAGAGTCTCTATTTCACCCATTTATCTCATCTAGAAATAATCATCTAATCAGATGCACACACACAAACACACACACACACACACATGTGGGTGAATGTATACACTCAACCCATGAGAACATTGCTTACTTACATTCCTTCTCTGTAAACTACCTAAAGGGATAACTTTGCTGATATGGTAAAGTGGAGCTCCGCTGTTGTTCAGAAAGTATAAATAGATATCATTAAGCCAAGTATCAATAAGCTCCCATATGCCTTCATTATGGAACATTAATACTAGGGGAGCAGTATTTATTTTGAGTTGATACTGGCACTGGGGAGTTCTAAGGCTGTGAACGAGCTGTAAATATATTTAAAAGCCACAACACACACAATGTGCAAGAGTGTACTGTTGGTTGCATTGACTTTAAGTTGAAGTACGACAGTTTTCAATTTCCTTATTCCCCAATTCCCCTCATTTCTATTCTTGCATTGAGAAATTTTTAGTGGTTCTCCTCCAAAAGAGGTTTTAGCCAGAGAAAAAAACACCAGCAAAATTAACCAGTTTTGTAAATTTAGGTTTCATTTACTGAAGACTAATAAAACATTTCCTTCTACCAAATCACAGGACAATACAGAGATTTGTGTCAAATAAGGTAACACATTTTACTGCACAATAGAATCACTGTGTTTAGAGCTTAGTCAACTCTTACAGCTCTATTCTGATTCTACGCATTTCATATCAGGTAAGGATTTCAGGTCTTCCTTGTCAGAAAATTTATAAGATATACCCGAAAAGTAAATTCAGCAATGTAATTAACAGCAATAAATTAACAGCAGCAACCACAAAGCTGGAACTTTCAAGCTATTTCATTTCATTTATTGACAATTTATCTATAACAATGAATGGGGCATATGGTAATTTATCTGTGATATTTATCTGTGATATGACATTTGTGTTACGTCTGTGTTTTTGTTTGTTCATTTCTCTCACCCCAACAAAAATCATTCAGGAAGCCCGTTATTAGTATACATTATTTATTACTGCTTTCAGTGTAATATTTATAGAATAATTATGAACTTCAACTAAACAGGCTCAGAACTTAAACATATAACCACTGCCTTTACAAGAATATTGTAACTTTTTTATTGAAATTAATGTGTGCAATATTCAGTCTCTTGTTTCCCCTTGCAGACACAGGTGATACAATCAAACGTAACAACACAAATTGTTTAACATGCCAGAATTAAATCGCCCTTCCACTGAGTGCCATATGGCCCGCTGTGCCATTTAAAGTCAATATTTAATATAAAATAATATCAAACTGCAACAGCACAAATTGCTGTCAATTTAATAAAAAAATAAATATTCCACTATGATAGATTCCTACAGTCCAGACTTAGAAAACAGTCTGCTTTGATGACAGATTTTGCCTGTTTTCTTGCATAGCGTCATCTGCAGTGCATTGCCCTCTGTTACCCACATCTGCAAGTCTCCAGACAAGCAGGGAGGCAACATTGCTCCATTTACTGAGCAGCAGACTTTTGAGATTGACAGTTAATATGTGGAAATGACTCGTCTCCAATGTGTCGCACGCTGTAACTTGTGAGTGATGCAGTGAATGATGGTCAGGTTTGGATTAATCTTTTCGTGCAGGAGTGCAGCTGCGGCTCTCTATCAGCCCATTGGTTGCAAAGCCAACAAACCGTGTGTGTAACATTTCTTAAGAGAACCCTTCATAGCAAGGATTTCTAACTGCAGGATGTCACAGATATCAGTCCCTGGGCATAACTGCAATTCAACAAGTTAAAATAAGAAGCTGCACATCTCACCTTTGTGGGGAATTCTGATGTAGATGGTCAGCCATGTGGTTGACACGCGGTAGGAATATTTCTAGGATTTTTGTTTTATTTGACATTCTGAATCTGGTTTATTTCTCTTTTATTTAGTTAATGGTAGTTTTCACTCTGAAACAGCACTGATTGGTGGCTTAATGAGAAGCTGGAAAGGACCGGACCAGACCCCTTATGTAGTGTCATCTCTACTGTCACGGGATCACGAGCACTGAAAATGAAAGCCCATTTCTGATCTGATTGTTGTTTGCACTGTAAACTGTTTCAAGATGCAGCACTAAAAATCAGAGGGGGGCATGAGTTTTTATATTAGATTATGACTGATTATGACTGAAATCAAACTTGGGGACTAAATATTATAATGCTGTCATTACAACATGATGGCAGAGGATGTCTTACAGGGGAGGAACCCATGGATCCAGAAAGTCAGAGTCAGTGTATGGAAGCTCTGGCATTATATAATTGGACTTCTTTATAATAATGTCTTATACAGCTGCATTTTATGTCCTTGCCTCCAGTTATAAGCAGTACATTGGTCCATTTCACAAAAAAAAAAGAGATTTGAATGCTAGGCTTTTCCACACTACGTCCTGCCACCAGTTCACCTCTGCACACAAAGCACATCAAGACAAAAAAGGTCTGTACAGGTATATCTTTGACAGGCCTCTGCATTCTCTACTTTAATTCTGTACACCATTTACTATACACTATACAGCATCCAGAATAAATTACTAAGCCTCTACAGATGACCACAATATGGAGCTGGCCTGTTCATGGCACTTGCTAAAAATAAATAAATACACAGAATAACACCAGCCATTATTTTAACCCCCTTTTCCTCACATTAACCAAAAACTAAGACTTAAAACTGTACTTGGTTAAGAGCAATAAATTTGGTTCCATAACATGAGTAAGAGCAGCATTACATCCCAACAATATAATGATGTATTATAAAGATGTACTGCAGCTGTGTACTGGCCTTGTGCTGAAAGTCTGACATGAAAACACACCCCTCCTCTCCCTCTTATTATTTTCAAGGCATAAAAAACACATAATTCACATAATTTATTTTTCAGCAACTCAAAGAAATGTTTGTGTCAGCCCAGCTATCTCCTAATGCTCAATTGGCAGGTGCCTATGATATTAAAAATCACATATTGAACTGCAGTAAACTCACAACAGCAAGAGAACTGAAAAATAGATCAATCGGGGGGAAAAAGTGATGAAAAGAAAGGGAGAGGGAGGGAGGCTGATCGACTGTAGCTCTGACCTCTCCGCTCACATACAACTCCCCCCACCAAAAAAAAAAAAAGAAGCCTCTGAGCCCTGCGCAGCCAGGGCATTTTACTGTATCAATCGCCCCCCCACTCCCACGCCCTCTTAGCCACCAACCCCACATGGCTGGACAGCCGATAAGTTGGAGCCGAGGACTAAAAGCTCCCGCAGGGCGAACGACAATAGGACTCCTACAGCCATGGAAAGGAAAGTGCTCGCTCTCTTCTCTCTCACTTTCTTCCTCAGCAACTCTCCCTCACTCTCCTTCGCTGTAGGGACACATTAGGGAAGTCATTATTCCGGCCCTCCAAGTTGCCACAGAAGCGTCGGGCCTTTGACCTGGCCGTGTGTGTGAGTGTATGCGCACACATAAGCCCTGCAGGATGTCCTCCAACCCCACAGAGTGTGAGATGAGGAGAATTAAGAGTCATTTTTCCTGACTTTTGTCCCTGCTGAGGAGCTATGCCACACATTTTACATTTTTACTGGATAAATTTTGATATACACAAGCACACATGCACACGTACACCTAGCATGTGGTAAATTCAAAGTAGGTAATATTGAAATAATGACAACCAATTCTACCCTGTTTCAGCTAATGATCTGGCTCAAACAAAGTTATTATAAACATAAAAAACTGTCACCAACAGTGGCCTTTTTCTTGTTTTATTTTGAAATAATTATGCATCAAAAATCAATTGTTAATCAACATCATACTGGTCAGTGTTTAGATAGAGTGAAGAGTAGATTTTTTTTTCATTATTCAGCACCCTTTATGCTTATTACCATTTCCTGCTATTTCAGTGTTTCTTTTGAATATCAAATCACTCTGCCCTACAGGCTCTGAAAGGGGACGTGTTCACAGCAGTTACAATCTTGTTTTAAAAAATGGCCAGGACAATGTTTGAGAGATGTAAAAATAAAATACTGAAAGTTGTGATTTTTTAAAAAGAATATATTCACTTTAAATTTGCAACACATTAAAAAGGTTTGGACAGAAATCACCTTTTCTGTTGCATCAACCTTTCCTTTAACAAAACTCAGCATGTGGGAACCATTTTTTTTTAAATGGGAAACAAGTCTGGACTTGGTACCCACACTCTGTTGAAATGCAAGTTAAACTCTACAGTATACTGAATGCATTTGCTTCTTTCCTGTAGTCTGAGCAGTCAAAGTTTGAAATTCTTCTTGGAAGTCATGTGCACCATGTTCTCCAGGCTAAAGAGGACAGAGATCTGGCTTTATGTGCACACAGCTCAAAAGTCAGCATCTATGACAGGATTCATTAGTGAACATGGCTTGGGTAGGTTGCACATCTGTGGAGGCACCATTAATGCTGAACAAAACCAACAGATTTTAGAGCAGCATAGGCTGACATCCTGGGAATGTGTTTTTCAGGGAAGGCCTTCCTGATTTAAGCAAGATGATGCCAAACCACATAATGTGTGTATTACAACAGCATTTGTGGATTCAGTGATGAACTCTGTTCATTGGCTCAACCAGCTGGAGTGATTTCTATAGAACTGTATCCGATTTTAATGCACTGCTGAGTCATAGGCCAAGATCCCGGGCATTCAATATTGGTTTTCTTATTGTCTTTTGTCACTCCTGTCCCAACTTTTTGAAATGGGGTTCTGGCTTTAAATTAAAAAAAAAAACAAAAACAGACTTTTTAAATAACAAGAAACTTCTCAATTTTAACCTTTAATTTTTAATTTGTTGTCCAAAAATTTACAAATTATTGCATTCTGTTTTTATTTACACCTTGCATACATTAGCAAACAGAGTTGCAGAAGGCCTTCTAATGCCAACCCAAAATCCTTCAGTGAGACTCCTAATGAGGCTCACTAATGCATCTGTTGATCAACGCCTAATGGCTCAGTCACACTAGAGTAAAAATAAGATGGCAGCCTCCTTGTGATTAGCAAGAATCGGTGCTTGTGTAACAGAGCAAAAGGTTAGTTGATCTCCACTGCCATTTATATGTACGTTCATTTTCCTTATTTTTATTTTATGTGTGTTTAGTTGTTAGTGTTTCCACTTTCTGGGGGACCATGGGTTGAAGAGGAGAAGACGTGCATGGGATGAGGTGGGTGTGCCTAGGGTACCCCTGCCGTTTGGGGTGTGCCCCCCCTCGTCCGTCCTCTTTTCTGTCCACAGCCTTCATGTGGTAAGTGGTGTTATTTTCCTTTACAAACCCAGCTTGCTTAAATTATTATATATTATATATTGATGTTTGAATTTATTCTCTCTCTTTCTTGTATTATGTTCTGTTTTAAGTGCTGTATAGTTTATTTTACCAATACTATTTTTGGTTGGTAAGTTTGGCGTTATTTTTCTTTTAGTATATCTTTGTCTACCATTGTTGGAACAGAGGCCTACATGGTAAAAAAATTTCCTTTATACGGATGCTAATGAAGGAAAGAGGAAAAGCTCAACATTTTCATTTATTGGGAAAGGAGACACAATGCATGATTAAGATCGCTACACTTGCCCGGTGATTGCATTGAATTTTCTTTCTGTTACAAACCAATTACAAGTAGTTGCGGTGACTACAAGTTGAGCATGCAACACCCTCAACCACTGGGCGACCACTTTTAATCACAAGGCAATTGCATAGGTGCCAGGCAACCTGTCTCCAAACAACTGCAGTCTGACTCAGACTCACTCCAATCACTCTCAGGCGGATTGGCAAAATTTTGGAAACAACTTGCATCTTTATAAACACAAACAGATTGACAACACGTTGTAATTTGAGTCCGTCTGCCCCAAACAGTGCAACTGGTTGCTTTGCAATAAGGGGACTCGACTCAACCGGTTGCTAACTTGTTGTATTCTGGTTATATTCCTATATGAAAGGTTGCTGAGTGCCTATGTCATTTTGCAGTTAAATTGCCATCCTGCAGCAACTACATCACTATTTGTGGAGGAATTTCTGTTTCAAATCTATGAGGTTCTGGCTGGACTCTGAATGGAAGTACTTAATGTGAATTTCTGTCTATATAGATGGCAACAGATTTGCAATTTGTGCCGATTTATCACAGTTAACTGCTGTATTATCACAGATTGCATTTAAGTGCTGACTTGATCCCATTCAAACCTAATAGTAGACTGGCTCCGTCTTATTGCTGTTTTATCTTGATGCACCAAAGTCGATTTGAAGACAGCAACCGACTGCGAGCGGTTCCTATCTTCAAAGCAACCATTTCCAAGCCAACAAGATTGCAAGTTCATTGCACGTTCGCAACAATTTTGGTTGTGCCGTAGTCTCCAATCACCGTTTGCCCTAGTGTGACTATAGCATTAGAGAGTTGAAGGTGTTGTGGTGGCCTCTGGTGAACAGAGCCTTACTGACACAGTTAATGCTACTTTTCCCTTTCTTTTCTCACTCATTTGTAAAATAAATAAATAAAAATATATGCAGCTTCAATGCTCAGAAGTGTTGGTTTAAGTGCCAATTTTGTGATCTGTTGGCAAAGTAAAGCAAGTGAATTATGCTACAAAGGTGCCTTTCAGGTCATCTTCAGGACGACGGTTTTTAATCTGTACTTTTGTTGTTAGTTTTAACACCAGCTTTCTGATGCTGACCCTTCATCCTACACAAAAGATTCAATCAGATGTGGATACTTCTGCTTCGGTTCAGGTAGACTGGCACTTTTGTGGAAGGGCATTTCAATTTATTTTCCAGTATAAAGCCCAGTCAGTGCAAAATTAACAGGGAGTACATAAATCATTTTCCTAATGCACAGAATTTGATGATGGTGACATAACTTAAAGTGAGCAGGTTTGCAGAAGACCAATTTAGATGCCATGAAGAATGATGCCCTAACTCGGTGCAGGACTGGCTTTGCCACAATAAATTTTTAGACAGTTACAGCCACCTAATCTAAATGTTACAGCCAGATGAGGTGGCTACCAAATTGAAATGCATGGAGTAGCAGGGTAGCTGTTTAAATGTTTGCCAGAAAGACAGACACATCCAAAGCTGATTTCCACAGAAGGTTTGTGGACTCAGGTTTTTTTTTTTGGTTTTTTTTAAGTCCTGTAGGACTCATTCATGAGAATCCATACTCTTGGCTCTTTACTATAGTTTACTTTGCCATTTTCATGAGCTGCTCAACATTAACTGAAGGTTCACCTGACCAGTTTGTCAGATTTGCCTATAAAATCCAGCCACACTGGACAGTAATAATCCTAATTAAGACTATACTTATCTTTAGTTTAACTAGACTACTTAAATCCATCATCATCACCTCTAATCTTTATATTATTGCCGTATTTGTCATGTTAAAGATCGTCATCACAGGTTTCTTTCTGCCCTTATTGTGTCTGCCATTGTCACGAGGAGCACCTTTATTTTCACCCTCATCATCATCACTGCTGTTGTCGTCACTTTCCTCTTTAGGCGCTTTGATTGTTCTGGACCTCTTGTATCTTTTTATCCAGAGTCTAGAAAGGGCCTTTAGCTTTTAGGCTGAACACCTGATGGTTAGAGAGAAAAGGGGATAAAAAAAAAATAAAAAAAAAGAAGGAGGGACAGAAGAAAGAGGGGAATCAGGATGGAGGCTGTAATAGGAGACACGCAGCAGGAGGGCTGTTTACTGTCACTGAGGGAGGAGAAAGAAAAAAAGAGATGGGGGGTGAGATGGAGGGAGATGAACAATGAGAGGGAAAGAGGGAAGATTAGAGGAAGATGAATAGATGAGGGCTATGTTCAGGGAAAAAGACAGACAGTACAGGTTCTATACAGTGAAAACGTTTCATAAGGGCTTGTACCATCACAGAGTCCTCTACCATACCACCGTATAGTAAAAAAAGAACCTTTGTGCAACTTTTCTGAAATCATTTGCTCTGGCAGCTCTACGTATATTCTAACAAATGTTAAGGGTTTTGAGACATCTTTGAGTTAGCACTGACCTGACAAAAACAACCACTACAGAGTATCATGTACTTAAAATTGTAACTAAATGGCAACATCAAAAGTTTAAGGAAATTAGGTGCATCTATGACTTGCTGTACGACAGATGTATTAAGAGTACTAGATATCATGCTTTAAGGTTCCACTTCATTCATTTCAATGAAAGCTGTTCAACAGGTACATACAGTGAAATATTTCCATATTTACAGTCAGCAGCTCTTGCTTTCATTGGAGTCATTCTTAGGCTAAACTGTGCCTCTTTGCACACAAGAATGACACAAAAACAACTATTGAGAACTGTTGATTTCTCCCAAATGGCTCAAACTGTGATACTAAAAAGATTCTGAATGCATGCGATTGTCACCAAATTTAATTTATTTTCACAGACATTTCTTTTGTAATATTTAAATCCATCCATTTTCCAGTCTCCTGGTTGGAGCAGGCTAACTAAAATAGCTTTGCTCTATCTTTGCCTGGGCCAGGTGTGATGGGTAACTTCCCTCTGAATCTCCCCTGGCCTCTAACCTATTTAAAAACGCCCAATCTGATTTAACTGGTACACAAGAACAGGATTATTCTATTCAGGCTTGGAGTAAGTCCTCGACCATTACCGTAAGCTATTGATATAATCAAAAGAATTACAGTGTGGATAAAGTCCAAATGTAAAAAAGTCTTCATGAGCCAATGTGTGACCTGTAATCTGTTTTCCACCTATTCCATGCACTTACACTGAAAAATGACTTTTCCTGGCACCAAGGAGCTGGCGACAACACAGCACAACAAATATGCTGAGCCCAAAGCTGGAACCACTGATTCCAGTAGTTATGGGAGGAGCTACCACAGTAATGATTCACCCTGCAGATTATAACAATCAACATTTCCGTCCCATGGAAATTACCCCTAACTTTCTCTATGTAACAAGACATCATGCTTGATTAACATGTCGAGCTAAAGTTTGGCTTTCATAAGACACCACAATAGAACTGGCTCCACACCAGCATCAGCACCAGTTCACTGGAAACCAGGTATCTGGTCACTAAACATGTTTTTAAAAAAAAAAAAAAAAAAACTGTTACTTTAAATAGCAGATCAAGTCTCTGTAGTGTGTCCTCCCCTAACTCTCTTTCGCTCTTCCTTCTCCAGTCACCTCTGGTTTCACAGCAGAGACCATCAAGTTAACAGCTGCCAGCCACCAATGGGTCCTTTGCTCTGCACTGTTTATGATTTTATACATGAACTGGCACCTGGCTAGTTGAAAATAGGATATCAAAAGACTCTGTGAGGGCTCTGTAAAGATCCATGACTAACTAAAATCAAAGGTCTGGCTTTGAGAGCCACTGCTCTGGCATATACTGTCAAATTTCCATTACATAGAGATACACAAACACATTCCACACTATGAGGAGACATGGCCAGAAGCCATCTGGCGGGCACGGAGCCAGTGTGTTAGGCAGGATAGTGATGGTACAAAGCTTGGCTTACTGTAATCGTGTTTTGGTGTTTTCAGGTTTGACCGAACTGCAATGAATACCTGCCACCTGCACCTCATCCACTAATCACCAACTTTTGGATTCCTCTGATAAACTTGGAAATAAAAAGGTTGACCAGTTTCTAGTGAGCAAGTCATTAAATTTATATGTGATGATGCATGTTCCAAGGAAGTAGAAGTAAAGACCACCACAGGATGCTGTTGAAGGTTTTTTCCTCCCCTAAGTGCAGTTGTCACATTTTGTGATTATTAAAACAATGCAGAAAAAAAAAAAATCTTGTGCGCTTGTTGACTGTGGACCGACTGAACACAAAGGATCATTCCATCTCAAATCATCCGATTTTAAGAACATTTTCTGCTCGACCATCTCAGATTTGTGAAATTTTAGCTTCATATATCAAATACTTTTCACCCACTTTCAGGCCTTTTCGCACATTGAAATTTGAGGCAATGTTTGAACATGAATATCTCAAAACCTATTAAAGACAAAAGTCTGAAAATTTCACTGCTTACCAAAAAAAAGAATCAGGATCTATAATTTGGGACAGATACAACGAAATATGTCTGAGTATTGGCTAGTTAAAATATGAAAAAAAAATTCAAGCCATCCTGTAAATTCCCATATTTGAGCGCACGCTAATAAATAACTTCACATTGCAAAAGACAACTAGTGACAATTTCTGAATGGTATATGTTTGAATTTCACAATAATTACTAAATTATTTTAAAAAATGCAACAATGTAGCATTTTCGTATATATATTACAATTCCTGCAGCATTCAATCCAGCAGTCAGCATGCAGATTGCCTGATCCCTGCTTGCTGTGGCAGCAGTGGCATTAGGGTTAGGGTTGGGTTAGGGGGTTAGGGTCTCATATCAGACTACCGATCGCGCCATGTGGACACAGCAACTTGGCCTTGCAAGACTGTTCATGTGAAATGAACTACTAATTCCTTTCTCATTACTCTTAATTGTTTTGCTATATTTATTTTTATGTACAAAAATTTTTTACATCGGTACTTGTTGCATTTTAAATGCCTCTTAGTTTATTTTAAAGCTAACCTGAATTATCAGACTCCTACATGGCTGTAGGTCTCAAAAATGAAAAATAAGCACATATTTACCAATATTATTTTCCTAGTTATAATTAGAGTACCATCTGGAAACTCCAGAATTTTGTTCTATTCAGTTAAGACTATCTACTGATATGTTTCTTTTTGTGGTACAACTTGTCATATTTGCTCAATCCAGCATGAAAGTTACTCTGTGCAGGCCAGTCAAGTTCTTCCACACCAAACTCGCTCATCCATGTCTTTATGGACCTTGCTTTGTGCACTGGTGCACAGTCATGTTGGAACAGGAAGGGGCCATCCCCAAACTGTTCCCACAAAGTTGGGAGCATGAAATTATCCAAAATGTCTTGGTATGCTGAAGCATTAAGAGTTCCTTTCACTGGAACTAAGGGGCCAAGCCCAACTCCTGAAGAACAACCCCACACCATAATCCCCCCTCCACCAAACTTTACACTTGACACAATGCAGTCAGACAAGTACCGTTCTCCTGGCAACCGCCAAACCCAGACTCATCCATCAGATTGCCAGACGGAGAAGCGTCTAGAGTCCAGTGGCAGCGTGCTTTACACCACTGCATCCAACACTTTGGATTGTGCTTGGTGATGTAAGGCTTGGATGCAGCTGCTCAGCCATGGAAACCCATTCCATGAAGCTCTCTACACACTGTTCTTGAGCTAATCTGAAGGCCACATGAAGTTTGGAGGTCTGTA
>VUQI01016575.1:15436-26704 GCA_015106735.1 Paratilapia polleni
GTGGATCTAAATGCAGATTTTGATGTCAAGTCTTTACGTTTACGTTATTCACACACACTCACACTCCGATGAACGCATCAGGAGCAACGTGGGGTTCAGTATCTTGCCCAAGGATACTTTGGCATGCAGACTAGGGGAGCCAGGAATCGAACCACTGACCTTCCGATTAGTAGGCGACTCGCTCTACCTCCTGAGCCACAGCCGCCCCAGTATGTCTTATAGTTTTTCTTTCTGTATAACAATTAGAAGCATAGCTCCTTGTTGTAAGAGGTTTACGGCAGTCATATTACAGCAAAATAAAGCACGAGAAATGGTTGGTTAACTAATGTCCACTGCCAATTTTCCACTCTGCGTATGTGCTTCATTTTCCCCGCACTGCATAAACAGCTTCAGGAATGTTATTCATGCTCTTGTACTAGTGTTTTCCATCATGTCAGATGCGACCCAAGCTGTGTCTATATTTGTTCAATCCCCCAATTCCCAGTTCTGTTAGATTCTGATTTACTGCAAATTTTGTCATCATAGAACTTTAAAACAATGTTACCTTTTCTATTCCTGTATCTGCTTTACATCGCTACTCGGTTACATACCAATGTCTAGTTTTAAGTGAACTGGTGATTAATTTTATTCTCTCTTTACAATGTAATTTATATTCTCACGTAGTAATGGTGAAATTAAAACATCTGTAAAGTGTGACTGTTTTCAGATAAACTAACTCCATATGGATGATTCCACACCTCACACCTTATACCAGTTCAGTGCGAGTGTGAGTAAAGGTGGTATGGCTCTGAGCATAACTGTGGCACACACTCCAAAATGCTTGCAACAACCAATCGGCAAAGTGCCTGAAAATAAAATGCACTATTGGGCCTAGGGGAATTTCTTCTGTTCTTCTGACTTTTATTTGTATGATTTTTATTGATATGCAGGGTTTTTGCCAGGAAATTTGTCAAGCCCATTGATTGTGTAGGTGCACCTCTGTGACTGAGTGAGGGGAGAGACTGCAACAGCAAGAAGTTTATTTCTGTTTCTAACATGTATGCATGTATGCATATATGCATGTATGGAAGTATGTATGTAAGAACGAATGTAAGAGTGTATGCTTGACTGTGTTTGTTTGTATGGTATAACCCTCTATACTACAATATATGACTCTCTATCACTTATCTTTAATGTGTAGTTTAGACGTGATCAAGACGACCTACTGAAGTTCAAATCTTTCATCCGAATGGAGAAGAAAGGTGATTGAAGTGACTTTGAATGGTCCGAAAATATCCAGTGAGCGGCAGTTCTTCAAGTGAAAATGCCTTGTTGATGACAGAGGTCAGAAGAGAATGGCCAGATTGCTTCAAGATGATAGGAAGGCAACGATAACTCAGATAATCACTCACAAGGTATGCAGAAGAGCATCTCCGAATGCATAACACATTGAACCTTGAAGCAGATGGGCTACAGCAGCAGAAGACCACACAAGTTTTTGAAAATTGGACAATAGACAGTTGGAAAAATGTTGCCTGGTCTTATGAGCCTCGATTTTGGATTCAGATTGTAGGGTCAGAATTTGGCATAAACAACATGAAAGCATGGATCCAGCCTGCCTTGTATCAATGGTTCAGGCTGCTGGTGGTGGTGTAATGGTATGAGGGATATTTTCTTGGCACACTTTGGCCCCCTTAATACCAACTGAGCATCGTTTAAACACCACAGCCTACCTGAGTATTGTTGCTGACCATATACATCCTTTTATGACCACAGTGTACCCATCTTCTGATGGCTGCTTCCTGCAGGATAATGTGCCATGTCACAAAGACCAAATCATCTCAAACTGGTTTCTTGAACATGACAGTGAGTTCACTGTACTCAGATGGCCTCCACAGTCACCAGATCTCAATCTAGTAGAGCAGCTTTGGGAAGTGGTGGAACGGGAGATTCACATCATGGACGTGCAGCTGATAAATCTGCAGCAACTATCATGTCAATATGGACCAAGATGTGCCCAGCACCTTGTTGAATCTGTGCCATAAAAAATTTAGGCAGTTCTGAAGGCAAAAGAGGGTCCAACCCGATACTAGCAAAGTGTACCTAATAAAGTGTCTTCTGAGAATAAGTAGGCTATGCCAGTGAAAGAGCTCAGAATCACAGTTAATCTCATTCACATAATTAGTTTAGCAATATTCATAATCAGTGGACAGATATCAGCTGATCAGGTAAAACAATATTAAGTCATAACATTTGCCTGACTCTTTATTCCTTTTTTAACACTAGAACTGCCAGGATACGGCAGTAATGGCAAAGAAGTCATTTCTTGAGGAAGTTAAGTTGTTAATTTTCATCTAATTTGTCTAATTTTAAGTGAGATTTGACAAAACAAATATTTAAGATGAATTTTTCTGTGTTTTATTAGTTTTACAGGTGATTTAGATTGTTTTAATAGAGATCGTAAAGTTAAAATACATATTAGAATAAACTAATAAACAAAGGGTACAACAAATAATACAATAGCTAACACAAATAAATAATTTCCTTATTATAGCAAAAGAACATTATGAAAAGTTAAAAATGAATTTTGGATAATGTGTGGTATCAGTTACACTAAAATAAAGAAGGTCTAAAAACAGAGCGCTCACTGTGAAACAGATTGAACAGCTCATTTCCTAAATTTTAAAACTGACCTCACAGCTGGGTACAAAAATGTAAGAAACACATTTTAAATACATTAATTATTGTAAAGTACAACAGTGACACCATCCACATCTGCCTCCGCTCCATCTGACCTGCAGTCACTGCTTCAGTCTGCAGCCCTTCACCTCCTCTGCTCAGGCCTGAAACCCGTCTTTTTCGGCTGCTCTGCTCTGCTTCATTCTTTATTTGCTCGGATTAGTTCTCCACACTCTGGACTCTCTGCTCAGTTCAGCTACAGTGCTCTGCACAGCCAGCAACCCGCCTGGTTCTCCACGCGATCTGTCACGGCTCAACATCCCATCCGCAACCCGTTCAGCCCTGCAGTAATTATTCATCTTTTATATAACTACAGTCCCCTATATATTTATCTGTCAATCACATGTTATAACAGCCTTCATATCAAAATGTGTGTAAATAGTAAGTGTTGCTAGGCAACCCAGCATGCTGCAATTATTGTTTTACATTGACTTCTATGGGGTCAAAATGACATCCTCAACAGTTCTAGGTACAAGTGGTTGCAATTTTTATTCTTTTTGTCCCACACACACCAAAATTCACTATGTGATGAATAAGCCCATTTTAGGAAAAGTCATGAAACATGAGATGATGGAGTTTTATTTTAACAGAGTTATGTGATTTTTAAAATGCCAAGGGGTCAAAATGACCCCCTTGGCAGTTCTACTGTTAAACGTCAATCATGTTAACAGGAGTAGTTACAACTGCTAACAAGTTAGCGCTTGTAGTGTTTGTCAAAAAAGTCCCCAGTGCTTAGGTCCATCAGGCTTACAGGCTTGTAATCACCTGCTGGAAACACTAATACTGTATTTCTTCTGGAAGGAAAACTTTGCATGGTGATTAGCAATGTTTAGCAATGGACTGATAGAAAATACAAAATGGCTAAATATGAAAACAACTGCCATAGTAGCATTCTGTACTGAGTGACAAACGTCTCAGAAATCTTGCTTGCATTACTGAGTGCCTTTGCATGTCATGCTCACTGTGTGGGTTTGGCACCATCATAGCACTTTTCTGTTAACAACAGTGTCATCCATTATGGCAAAGAGCTTCAGTGTTGTGACAGCCAGCCTAACTCCACAGGACAGTCTTTACTATATTACCCTTCACCTGTGATGAGTATTGAAATTACACTGACCTGTGACGACCAGTGCTTTATGTCTGTTGTAATTGTGCGTTCACATTTCCTCAGGTGGCGGCTTTAATTGCAGACCAAGAAAAAAAAACTGGTGAAAGGACGAAAGTTGAATCATTTCCAGAATGCAGGCCATTAATTATGATGTGCCGTAATTGCAGATCTTTAGGGCCGGCCAATTACGTGATTGAAGTGAGAGCTGGTAGCCTCAGTCTCCTGTGTTTTGGAAATAAGTGACATGTTTTGGAACTGACATACTGTAGGTTTTAAATGTCTTTTTCTTTTCTTCCATTTTTCTCATAAAATTTCTAAAGAAAATTTAATTAGCACAGTCATGGGACACTTTTACGCAATTCCTGGAAAGCGATCAAGCTGTAATTAATCAGTGAAGTTGAAAATGAAAATGAAACAATAGCACCTGTAAAAATATAATGTATAATATAATGTATAATGTTGTTACCTCAATTAGTCAATTAGGTGCCCAGTTTACAAATACAAGTTAACTTTTAAATGCGTAGTTAAAGTGGCCCAGTTAGTCTGGCCAAAATCCTTCAAAATTCTTGTCTGTGATTTTTCTCACTCAAATGTTTGCCTCATTTTACTTTTTGCAAAAGTTTTTGTAGTATAACTATAATTTTCAGTTCAGTGAAAAACAGCCTGTATGTACCTACAATGGCCACTAATAACAGGGCACACAAGAGAGAAATCACAAACTTAAAAAAGAAATGCAACAAATAACCAAAACAGATACAAGTAGGGAAATAGAAAATTGCTACGAAAAGCATTGCTACACCAGAAGTGCTCTTGGACATTAATGAGATAGCCACTCGGACAAATCGAGCCCATCACTACCACTTGAGTCGCAGAGCACTTCAAGTATGGTAAATTTGTTTTGCAGCGTTTTCTATTTGCATAGTGTTTTTTTTTTGTTTTGTTTTTTTTTGTATGTGTTTTGATATTTGTTGTATTTCTGATTAGGAGCACATTTCTCTAAATTTGTGTGCTTTCACTCTTAAATGTGTTTTAATATTTGTATGATTTTTCTATTTGGAACATCTTCTTCACGGGCTTTGTCGTTAGAGGCCACTGAAATTTACGCGTACCTTTCCCTTATCAGTTATTGTTTTCAGGTCTGTGCAGTATATTTACTGAGATATTTTATACAGCAAAAATATCCTACATTTAATTTGCATCATTTATTAGCCATAATTTTTACCTCCGAATATTGATACTACCAGTTTTGCTATTCTCTGCTATTATAATGTTGCTTATTATTCTCGGCAACTAATAATTTTGTAAGTGTGGAAGACACCTACAAAAACGTTCAGTATTTGAAGTTTGATGATCTATTTATTAGGCAGGTGTTGAATTCTGAATACAGTATACTGGTCACTTTGTTAGGCACACCTTGCTAGTACCAGGTTGGACCCCCTTTTGCCTTCAGAACTGCCTTAATTCTTTGTGGCATAGATTCAACAAGGTGCTGGAAATATTTTATTCATATATACATGATATTTGCTGCAGATTTATCAGCTGCATGTCCATGATGTGAATCTCCTGTTCCACCGCATCCCAAAGGTGCTCTGTTGGATTGAGATCTGGTGACTGTGGAGGCCATTTGAGCACAGTGAACTCATTGTCATGTTCAAGAAACCAGTTTGAGATGATCTGAGCTTTGAGACATGGTGCATTATCTTGCTGGAAGCAGCCATCAGAAGATGGATACACTGTGGTCATAAAAGGATGTATATGGTCAGCAACAATACTCAGGTAGGCTGTGGTATTTAAATGATGCTTAATTGGTACTAAGGGGCCCAAAGTGTGCCCCACTTATATTCTCAAAAAATATCCCCCACACTACCACCAGCAGCCTGAACCATTGATACAAGGCAGGATGGATCCATGCTTTCATGTAGTTTACACCAAATTCTGACCCTACCATCCCAATGTTGCACCAGAAATCAAGACTCATCAGATCATGCAACATTTCCCCAATCTTCTATTCTCCAATTTTGGTGAGCACATCTGAATTGTAACTTCAGTTTCCTGCTGCTGTAGCCCATCTGCTTTAAGGTCCAATGTGTTGTGCATTCAGAGATGCTCTTCTGCATACCTTGGTTGTAAAGAGTGGTTATTTGAGCTACTGTTACCTCAAAGCAGTATGGCCATAAGGCATTTTCACCCAGAGAATTCACTGGATATTTTCTCTTTTTCAGACCATTCTCTGTAAACCCTAGAGATGGTTGTGTGGGAAAATCCCAGTCGATTAGCAGTTTCTGAAATACTCAGACCAGCCTGTCTGACACCAAAAACCATTCTACATTCAAAGTCACTTAAATCACCTTTCTTCCTCATTCTGATGCTCAGTTTGAACTTAAGCAGGCCATGTCTACATGCCTGAATGCATTGAGTTGCTGCCATGTGATTGGCTGATTTGATATTTGTGTTAACAAGCAGTTGAAGCAGTTGTCCGGTGAGTTCTATCTTTTGACTCATTAATGGCTAAAGTTTTATTGTTGCTTAATAACTAAGGTCCTGCATGTTGTCAATTGTTTCCAGTACTTAATAAGTACCAATATCTCCTGGAATGATTTGTTATGTGTAGTAATTTCATGAGTTCGATTGCATATTGATGATATTAGAATCATAGCAATGATAGAAATCCCCTATATACCAATTATATTTCTCTAATTCTATGAGACTTTCAGAACATTCTGAATAAGCAGATAACACTGAAGAAAAGCATGTTACTTTTTATTATGTATTTGGTAAATTTTATTTCTTTTTGCTATTCTCACTGCAACTTGATTTGCTCTTAAAATGCAAACACTTCTTCTCTAGGAAACACAGAGACTTTGGGTTTATTGTTTGGCTATTTCATACCCTTCAGACCTTCAGTCTTTTCTGTTCTGTTCTACTCTCTGCTTCCCAATTACAATTCTTCTGTGTATCTCTGTCTTTTAGCTATGCATAAGCTTCTTTATCCTCCATGTGACCTCACTCTGGAAACTGCTCACACCATCCATCATGGGAATCAATTGCCCTTAGTCACTAAACAATTATAGTTACCTATTTATAATTTCTTATGTGTTAAAGTGAGAAACGGGTTTACCTTAGTTAGCTCATTAATTTGCCATAGGTCTTGGATTTCCTGTGAAATGCTTTAGTTAACACATAGAACCGTTATGGAGGTCGTTGCACAATCAAACACTAAGGCTGACCCTACTGTCCTTTACCTTTCGTTGTGAACACACATCAGTGACAAGGTGATGAGAGGGAGGCATGAATGCCCTTTCTTCTACATCTTTCTGACCTTTTTAAAATTTGGAAATACTGCTCTGGGCTCTCAGTTGCCAAAGATGGATTGGGCTGCTAAGAAATGTGCTGGTCTCTTCAAAATTATACAGTACTTGAAAGAAATACCTTGGTAGTGCATTTGGCAAGAGACGATGGATATGACGAAACTTCTTGGAAAACAAACCACACTGTGAAAAACAAAACTGTGCCGTCAACTTTTATAAAATGTTTCCCCTTTTACCATCAAGGCAAAACATTGGTTATATTTGCTATTTAAGACATTTGTGTCTTTACAACATTCAACTTTCAACAAAGTTTTAAACATCTAGCCCCAGTCAGCTCCTACAGCACAGTTTGAGAAATGTAGCCTCCTCTGAATATTTTTTCTGAGCGTACTTTCAACACCAGCAACATGTCAGGTATGTTGTGTCTTGTAATATCAAGCTATGTTTGTAGCATAGCTAATCTCAAAATGTATTTTGGGGGTCAGTGTGACTAATACAGTGAGAGGCAGTCACAAAAAGGTTGGTGTTTAGCTAATATTGTTAAAGTGAATAGTGAAGAAAAGTCTATAGCGTTATAGTGAATTACAACTTTGAATGCTAGCTTGCTAACATCAGTTGCCAGCCATGCTAGGTTGCCCTCAGCAAGAATATAGAACATTACCCCTGCTTTGTAAAACACCCTGTAAAATTTACATTTTCAGCTTTCATAAATTTTCATTCTGCTTTTGACTTCTTAGGGTGGAGTTGTAGCTTGTCTATAACAACCATAATGTCAACTATTGGTTAGTGATGTCCAGTTGTCCAGCCTCAAGCCATCTTTGTGTTTTAAAACCAGATGTGACGAGCAAGTGGTTAATGTGACTGTGGCTACTGTGATCGACAAGTCGTTGTTGCATTGTCTGTTTTATTCTCCTTCAAAACTCTAATGATGATCATAATTTAAAAAGTAAATGTTTCATTCAATATGATCTGAAGCCAGCGACCTTGTCCATAAAGTCATCCGGAAAGTGTTTTACTGACTTCCAGTTCATAGAGCAAGGCAGCAGAAGACTGTTTTCCCATAGACTTCTATACAACCAGAAGTCTTTCTGCAACCAGGGGAGTTGCCCCTTGCTGGCCACTACAAAGTGGTTGTAACTTTAGTTCATCTCTTCTTTCATTAGCACTTGGCCGAGCAGCTGAGCCTGTGGAACACTGCTGCCACTTGCAGTTCAAACCTTTTCGTAGGTAAAATGTTTCAATTACAAGCAGTTACTGTAGACTGCTGGGCTTGTCCCCTGACTGGTCAATAAAGGCATCCTTTTTTTTTTAAATCTATCAACTGAATGCGTAAGTTATTTATTTAGCTGAGACAAGCCTTCATGTCTCTCAGTACATTGCATTGCAATTTGAGTCTGGTTAGCTAACATGCCACTGAGTAACCTATAGGTGCTCAAATCTCACAACAGCTACCTAAATCAGCACTCCAGCTGGTTAACAGCCCGTGTGATCATATTAGCATTTTATAAAGTATTTTTAGTAGTCGCTCACATAATTATGGAAGCAGTCAAATTACCAGTACAGACATTTTCATTCTACACCAAAAAAAAAAAAGAAACTTCCCTGAAGAACACAAGGGGGCTCTTGTCTGGTAATCCGCACAAGTTAAAACCTTAAAAAACAAGTTAAAAAACCTTTTAGAAAAAATTATATAAATTATTTTTCTTTACCTTTAAACATTAGGCTTACATCATTAGTGTCTTTCACTCTGCTCTGTGGCGGTAAACACACTATCGCCAGCTAATGTCAATGCTGATGTTCCATTTTAGTGATGGAAACCATGCCTCCCCTGGTGGCTCACTTAAACACACTTGCCCTTTCAGCCCCACTTACCTAATAGCTGTCGGCACATTGATCAACCCCCATGCTGTCTGTCACCTCCTGTGTGCCATCCCTAGGTGCTGATGAGCTCGGACAGACAGCGTCTCTTGCTTGTAAGGTACCGGGATCCGTGACCTTTACAAGTTTGGACCGCAATTTACCAAAGATTAGCTGAGTCCAACATGTAAATTAATCCAGAGAAAGGGCAGGGGAATCAATTTCTCTTTAGTTTACATATCACTGTATCTTCTGGGAGGAGAAGCATTGGGACAGAAACAAAAACAATTACAAAGATTTCAAAGCAAAACAAGGAAGGCATTAAGCAAAACTGAGATGGAAAGCTGTGACCTTTTTTTAGTTTAAAAATAAAGTTTTAAGGTTTTTAAAAGAACCGTTCACTTATGAGTGATAACTTTGTGAAGATTTCTGTTTATCTTTACACATGTTAGATTTCATTCTTTTCTAAATACATTTTTTTTACTTGAAGTGAGTTAATATGCAACATAATTCTTGCATACTAACAATATACTCTCATCTTGCATCATGTCAACTCTGTAATATGCTGTCCTATGCCACAAAATGTCAGCATCATTTGCATCCACAATCACAGTGTTCCTTTATCTGGCCTTGCTCTTTAAATCCTCTGGTTTGGCCTTGATATCAAGCATTGATATGCTCTCCCCAATGGCAAGGCAATACTTTTTAAACCAATTAGGTGGCCCTGCCTCTCAAGACATCACCGCTGACAAGTAGCCAATGCAATTTCCATAACAGAGCGACTGGCACCCTCAAGGGCAGTCCCATAACACTGGGGAAGGTGCTGCTGCGCATCTTAGCGTTGTTCTCAGTTCACTCATTTGGAAAGTCACATTACAAACAAGCCAAACACTTGTCTTGAAAGATTAGAGTCAGCAAAGTTTTGAGCTTTAATTCCCAGTCTTTAATAATGTCATTGGTAAAACCCATGACTGGCTTGATGCGCATTACTCTACCAGTGGTGTTTCTCAAGGACAATTACCAGTTTACCTTCCTCTCCTAGCATCTAAGAACACTGTGACCCCATATTACAGCACGGCAGTGAATCAGCTTTATTGGATTACTTCCCAACCTTGACCCCGCAGCTTTCAGGAGGCGGAGGAAACCATCTCAATATGGGAGCTCATCTCACACTAAACTGCTTCAACCTGACTTCAAACTTCAGTGTTTTACATCCTTTGGACTTTCTGGGTGTTGCTTATGTCGCCCTCTGGTTGGGTAAGTTGACATAAGGGGTGTGAAATCCTCCAAATAATAAGACACAGAAGAATTATTATACAACTGACACGAAGGAGAATTAGCAGTACTAAAAAGTACTAATCCCTAATCATTATGTTAGATATAGATATAGTGACGAGTGATGGGTATAGTGACGAGTCACAGCAGCTCTCAGTGGATTGTAAGACCAACATTAACTGTCATGAGTTTTAACTGATTAAATGATTAAGCAACAATTTTAACCATTAGAGAAAAAAATTCACAGCCATCCCACAGACATATTGTTATTTACGGCAACTTTCAAAAATACCGATTCTTGTTTAGACTCTCTCCAAATGATCTTTCTGAGTTAACTTCAATAATTATTTCCTCTAAACCATCAACGTGTCTATTGGACCCCATCCCTACAAGATTGTTCAAAGAAGTCCTACCATTAATTAATGCTTCAATCTTAAATATACTTAATCTACCTTTATTAACGGGCTACGTACCACAGGCCTTTAAGATGGCAATAATTAAACCATTACTTAAAAAGCCTTCTCTTGACCCAGCTGTCTTAGCTAATTATAGGCCGATCTCTAGCCTTCCTTTTATTGCTAAAATTCTTGAAAGAGTAGTTGCAAAACAGCTGACTGATCATCTGCAGAGGAATGGTTTATTTGAAGAGTTTCAGTGAGGTTTCAGAATTCAGCACAGCACAGAAACAGCTCTAGTAAAGGTTGCTGTTTCTCCTCACCCCCAACCGGTCCTCTGCGGATGGCTGCCCCTCCCTGAGCCTGGTTCTGCCGGAGGTTTCTTCCTGTTAAAAGGGAGTTTTTCCTTCCCACTGTTGCCAAGTGCTTGCTCATAGGGGGTCGTCTGATTGTTGGGGTTTTCTCTCTAATATTGTAGGGTCTTTACCCTAAAATATAAAGCGCCTTGAGGCGACTGTTGTTGATTTGGCACTATATAAATAAAATTGAATTGAAATTTAATTAAATTGAACTAATTAAGCAACTAGTCTGTGTTTTTTCATGGCCA
>VUQI01016582.1:21762-35849 GCA_015106735.1 Paratilapia polleni
TAAAAAAAAAAAACACAAACCCCCCCCCCCCCCCCCCCTTAAAGGGGACCTACTATGCAGCTCCTTATTTTCTGTCATATATATGCTGTTAAAATGTTAAATGTTCATATGAAACATGACTCATGCTTCAGAGCGTACTTTCTAATCTCGGCTCTGTATGATGTCAGTGAGAGTGGATATCCCTAATATGGTCATGTCAGCAAACAGCAAAGAAGCCCCACCCACCTGCTGTTCAAACCTTATGATAGAAAAGGGCAGCCAATCAGAAGACAGCTGTCCTAAAGGAATCAGGTAGAGGATGACCCGAGGGGCTGTTCCAAGATACCCAATATAAGATAAATAAGGATTATTTTTAACTGTTAATCATGCAAAGCTACTCTAGTAGAGAATACAGATATGGATCTGGAAATTAGCTTAATAGATCCCCTTTAATCGTCTCCTTCCTTCTTGTTCACTTTTGTAACAGAAGTTAATGAGCTGCCAAGTTTCACTTCCTCTGCCGTACCCTTTGTGTTTTTATGTGCTATGTTAGCACGCAGCAGAGGTCTATCAGTTTCCCACTGCAAGAAGGATTTATGGCTGGCATTTGCATGTTTACTAGATGCCATCTTGCAAAAAAAAATAAATTAACAGTCTTTTCACTGTTACTCAGCAAGAATGGGTGTTGCAATGCAGCACTGAGAAAGGGATGGAGTTACACTGTCCAGTCGCTGAGACAGCTCCCTGACATCCTCCAGAGTTTCACACGAGGACTGCATCTACCTGCTGTATTCTACATCCACTCTATCTGCAGCTACATCGGTTAAACACAGCTGTATGCTGAGTCACAGCTGTAACCTATGAGCACCAGCCCAAAAAAACCCACCTTGTCTCCACCTGACTTTTAGACCACCTGCTCCAAGATACATACTGAGCTGAAACTATGAATATATGAATACCCGATTCTCATCTTCACCCTGACAAGGTGACTGCAAAGGCGAAGTCAAGCTGGGATCCACATCGCAGCCTCACATGAAGCAAAGAAAGATTTCTGTGAAGTGTTGGTGCGTGTTAGCCTCACAACAGCCACACACACACACATATTAACACGCACACACACTGAGTCTGGAGCAGCATGTGGTCCATGCCGAGAGCAGAGCTCGGCTGATGGTTGCCAGGATACTGTTGGCCTGGTAATATCGTCTTCTCGTCTCAGCTGAAGATGGAGAAAAAAACAGCATCCAGCTCGTTCACACACTGGGTCAGTCGTTTACAACAGCGATCTGATGCTTCAGTTGTTACTACTTATGAGATTTGTCTTTGAATTAATTACACGGCACCGATGGTAAAATTAGTTCATCAAGCTTTAAACCGGCCTCTTGTGCCTCCCTCCTCTTACCCTCTTTTCCTGTGAGTGTGTGGCCTTTTCTTTTATCTTCAGGCCTCAGTTTCTTCTCCTCTGTCCTCTCCTCCTCCTCCTGTCCGTGTCCTCTCTTCTTTCTGAAATTGCTGCCGTGAGTAAATCCCAGAGTGACAGCTGGAGTCCCACGATGGCACTGGTTTCCACTCGCTGCTTTTCTTAGAGACTGATGTAAACTTCTGCTCTCGCTCTTTCTCCCTCTGTCTGTCCACTTCACACTTCTCTTTTTTCAGATATCTATTTAAAAGCCTGTGGGTTTTTTTTCTATTTGCTCTATGTACTTTTTTTGGGTTTCTGCTAGGTAAGCTTGTGGGACTACAGAGCATAAGATGTGCTCATGTCATTTACATTTATATGTCTTTTCTTTTTTTTTGCCTGGCTGTATTGTCGTGACGTGTGTTTATTTCATTTCTACTCAAACAGAGAAAAGTCTCTTCTCTCTTTTTGTTTCTGACGTCAGAATGGGTTCCTCAAAAATATCCCCTTCAGCTCTCCTTTCTGCTTCACTTCCTTATTTCACCACTCAGCAGCACTCTCCCGGCTCCTTCGGCCTTGTCTTGTCACAGCACATCTCTGTCAGGGTCCCATTCGGTCTCACTGGTGGCCCTTAGGTGCAAACATATCTAAGTGGCAGAATGGAAATGGCGATAGGGCAGCGCAAACACACGTTTGCTATTAAAACTCACCGTGAAGCCACTGGATGCATCGCAGATGGACTCTTTGGGCTCTAAGACACGGCAGTCTGTGGAATTAGGAAGTGTGTTTTTGGTGGCCACTGGTTGCAGCTTCTCTCACACGTACAATGTTTGCAGTCAGCCAGCGTGTAAGTGGAGCAAAGTGCCTCTCTTACGCAACTGCACAGCACACACAGCTCTCATCTGTAGTCCGGCAAGAGAAACCCAAAGCGAGGGGCTCTTCGAGCCTTAATAAAGACACAGCTCGGCTCCCACATGGGCCTGAAAAGCAAACCTGGTCCAGACTGGAAGCCAAGCAGCAGAGCTAAGCCTCCCAGCCTCCTTTCAGCTCTTACTGAAAGATTCCTCCTGTTACAGCCCAGGAGCTTCATCAGTGTGGATTTAGTGAGCACAGGAAAGGCACTGCCAAGTCTAACCTCTATTAACTCACCAATAATACCATCTGAATTCCCTTTCCACTCTCTTTTTTCCTCTCTGCCTCTAACCGCAATCTTTCTGTCACTAACCGGGTATTCAGTGTCCTGTGAATCAAACCCATTTAGCAGCTGTACTGTATACAACGGATGCACGACTGCACTCATTCAGCTCTCATCTTTACCAATCCAAAAACAGTCCATCTGCTTCTCCTCTTCCCCACTATTCTGAATGGTGCTTCTCTACTTCTGTTTTTTTTTTTAATCTCTGAGTTATCTTCTTGCATTCCTACCTTCGCTTGTGTTTATCCCACTGGAACACTTCACTGCATCAACCAGGGCTTGTCAGCTCCAAACAGTGGTTACAGCATCCGCACCCACAACCTGACAAAGACAGATAGAGTATGGGTAAGAAAGGAAGATCGACATAACATTCAACTTCATGTGGAGGACAGTGTGGGGGAAAAACAGGAATGTAGTGTATTGTTTATTTGGAATTCAAGATGTAAAGAGTCAGTAAGGACAAAAGAGGACATATTAGGAAAAGTATGACAGGGATATGATTGTATTCAGCCAGCATTAGCCGGTTTGAACGTGTGACCTCATCCAAAACATCTTTTAGCCTTTGTTTAAACTTAAAAATAACAGATTTTTGGCCCAACACTCACTCTCCTTTTAGTTCTGTTCTTTCTCTTAACCTGCTACATGCTTGATTCTTCAGATAGCCACTAACTTTGTATCTGCATTTGGTGCTAGCGCTTTTGACTGAAAACAGCTACATTGTTGTTGGCCAGAAATTTAAAACAGTTCAGCCAGGACCACTATAGTCAAAGAAGATTATTTTAATCTAATCATTTAAACTATCAGCATGGCTCTGTTCTGGGGTCTCCCCACCCATCCACGTGCATACATGGAAAGCCAAAAGGCAGACAGCAGCACCAATGATATCAGATATGACATCGTCAGAAAGAAAGGTGGAGCTCGGTTAGAGGTGGGTTTCAAAGTGGCTTGCAGAGTGTAGCACTGGTCATGCTAAAGCAGACTGAATAGCAGGCCTTTTGTGAAACTTACCAATTGGATGTGTAGACGGGTATCAGCTGAGCCATCAGCGGATGTGAGCTGACATGCTGAGCCTGACTTTGTGACCTGTCTGAACTTAAGCTGTTTGGTTTAAACAAGCTAAAACAAGCTAGAAAGCTCCATAACACAGATTTGCGTAATAACTCTTTGTGAATTTGTCACCATAAGCAACTACACTGCAATACACATTTCTGATTCATAGTTATACATATTTAATCCATATACTAAAAGCAGCTATAATCCATATGGAGTTATGGATTATAGGCATTTTATGTGTCCCAGGGTGGTTTTGAAGGAGCCATTTGAGATACACAAGCTTAACAATCAGTTCAGTCTGGGATCCTATGAATGGTGCTTCTTTCTTTCTTCATTTCATTTTCAGATCTTCATTTAAGCTTGTTAAGCTCATCTTACTGACTGAGCATCTCGCACACTTCTAGCACCGTCTTACCCGTTGACTGGTGTAACTATTAACACCGCTGCCGCTGCCATTGCATCATCGAATCTCATCAGGGGAGAGTGCAGACAGGAGGAAGGCGGGATATTTGCAGAATAGTTGCCAGGGAAACACAGCCTCTTATTCTCATGGCAACGCACAGTTTGGTGTTATCAATGAGGTGGGATGGATGGATGACATCCTTCCTGCCTTCTGCCTTATTAGGGACTTTTGTTTTGACTGGTTCTGGTGTCTAATGCTTATTGAGCTCTCCTATCAGTGAAAGGGCAAAGGTCAAGCCTTTCATGAGACATATTAAACTCAAAGGAAGAAAGAATACTGCACTTAAGACACTAAATCCCATTCTACATAAGACGATTCATTTGTCACTCTTTGCTTTGCAGCTTTAAGGCAGTTGCTCACAGATATTCCAGGCTTTGGTGGTGTAGGTACCCCTCTTGTATATTTTCCATGCTGTCATATGTTACTCAGCAGGACCCTTCACTTCCAGGTAGTTGCTTTTATTTTTTTGCTCCAAAGTCTGGTTTAACTCACCCACTTTATATCGCTAGTGGTTATTTTGCCTGTTGCCATTACAAACTGATGAATTTCATTGAGATATCAGGATCCGTATCTCAAATAAACCTCCATATTTACACTGAGCATGGATCATTGTGTACTCTCTCCCTCGGTGGTCACCATTTTGGCTACGAAAATGAAGTTTTCAGCCCTCAGAGGGAGAATACAACATCAGCAGTTGTAGCTAGCTAGCTAACAGCAGGCATTGCATGTAAAATCACACGTTAAATGTGTTGCGGCACTGTTTATGTGTTTATGTGCGTTAAATTGTCCTCCTCACTGTAGAAGCTTTTGGCATCATGCATGGTTGGAGGTACAATAAGTTGCAAATATTCACAAAAAGCAGTAGCTAGCACAACCATCACTGTTAAACATCTCGAACGTCATTTCAGGCAAGTGAACAACTCACTGCATTCAGTTTGAGAACACAGAACACCTTTAGAAAGTCACGTACTACACAAGTAAGTAGTGTTGTACATAGAGTACCACCTGAAAGTGTACTAGTGGAAGGAACCAAACTGAGACACTGTCATTCTCTGCTAGCCACATTTTCTTTTCCTGTTTGTTACCCACTGAAAAAGCAGCAGGTTAAGTTTGCAGATGGCCTTATGGTGAACTCTATTCTTGCTCTTAATGTCGGAGTCTTCTGAACAAACATTAATCCTCACTGGAAGGCTCTCACTAACACAAGCCTATTTTTATTTTTCACTTCAGAGCTTTTTGCAGCTGTAACTATTGAACCGTTTACCAGATAAAATCGAGAACAGATATCTAATTTTACCCATGCTTCAGGGTCCCGACTACACACTTTGATGGATTACTATTTTCAAATCTGCTAATTAGTCAAGTGCCTCAGTTTGCCATTTGAGCTCCATTCCACCTGTTTGCTTTCTCTGCATGCACAAACTGTCTCTGTACTTCCTATATACATGTATTTATGTACAGCATGAGATTTTTAAGATGCATCTGCATTCACTTTTACAGTATGCAGTTTTAATTTCACAGTATAATCCAATCAGCACTAAGTGATTAATACTGCAGTGTAGCAGGAGGCGTAAAAATGGTCTTTATGACTAATGCGTCTGTAGAAGGACACGCATTCAATTTTTTTTATACTGATGTGAAAAAATGAAGGAAAAGCCTACATGAAGTGTCTCAGTAAAGTTGAGTGTTTTGATGATGGAAGATGAGGGTGCTGTCTAGCATGTTGCTCCAAAATCTCTTAAAACTGGTCTAAGATTTGAGCGTATAATTCATATGATTTACTTTATGGATGAATTTACCTTTACCAGTTTTCCTTTAGTTTGTCAGTTTGTCATATATATATATATATATATATATATACGTATATATATATTCGTAGTCAAAACAAATCGATCAGATTCCAGGAATACTTTTCTTTTTCGCGCCCTTGATGAGCCCCATCATGAATCAGCGTCATGTTAATCAAATATTAGACTACTCTGCAGTCTCCAGATGGCAGACACTGTAAGAGAAGTCTAGCCAGCTGGAGGGGACAGTGTTTAAATGCACAGTAGCTGCTTTTTCAGCATCCTGACAGCTGATATGTATTTAGAGACTTAGACTAGGGAATTATAGGTACTGAGGTACACAGTAAAAAAAAATCAGAAAAATACAGTACAAATTCCTTCATTTTAAAAGGAAGAAATTTTCCATATTAATTTTTTACTGATGTTTTCCATATTTTTTATCCACACATTGAATTTTACCATTTACAGAACATTCTGTAAAAAACTGATAATGTACTGGTAAAAAATTACCATTTTGTCATCATTATTGTTCTGCTCACTCAACAGGTCCCACCCATAATTTCTCTTATCCTTTCTCCCTCTCTATCTCTTTCACTTTCTCTCAATCTGTCGCCCGCTCCTTCAATACGCCCCCTTTTCCACCCACCACTCACTCCAACCTCCTCTTTTATGCAGCCAATCATTCACACATCTTCTCACCGCACACACTTTTGACCTCTTCCTTTTCTCGTGTGTCTTTTGTATCCTCCCTCTGTCCCATGCTTTCTTTGTTCTCAGCCTATTCTCCCTATAGATAGAGACAAGTGCAGAAGACTTTGGTTGTGTCACAGGCTACAGATGTGTGAAGAAGTCATTTTTTAAGGCTGATAGAAATCCTAATTTAAATTGTTAGCAATCTTTACTGGGGTAATGATGTTACAAAGTTGCTCAGTTTCTAAAGGGGCTTTCACACAGAAAGCAACAACGGCGCCACAACAGCCCATTATTTCCGAGCAAAGAATAATGCAGCACGCAGCTCGGGAACTCCGTGCAGTGCTGCAGAAATGGATCCTAAAACCAAAATTTGGCATTTTGCACTTCGGGTTCCCTCATCTAGAAGTCGGTGGGTTTTTGGTTAGATGAAATAAGGTCTAAAATTAAGTTTTTTTCTACAACATAAAATATGTAAGTAAATACTCCACTAATAAATTTTACAGACATTATGTGTCTCAGAAAAGGAGTTAGCCAACAAGTGGCTAAATGAGACTACATAAGTTGTTGGGAATATTCAGCGTCGTAGTTTGTCTTCACTGAATCATACAAAAAAAAAAACGTTGTCAGGTGTCTGTTTAACAGTCAGTTAGTGTGTTGGATGTAGCTTTAAAGATCAATTAAAGCGTCATAATTAAGGTTTTGACGAAAAGAGGTACAGTTTTCATACAGAAGATTTTACTGGCGTCCCACTAAAAGTTTTGAAAGCTTTGCCTGTTTGGCTCTGTCATCTGCAGCTACCTGGAACCGTGGGATGAACCCTGCAGAGAGCCCAGTGCATACTGCGTCCTGAGAGGAGAGGAGATGTGACAAAGAGCCATTTTCAGGACTAGAATGGAAGGTGGCAGTGTCAGACCTGGCCAGACCATCACTAAAGATTGACCGCTGATGGAATGCTACAGCCAATTTGCCTCAGGCCCTCACATGCACGGTCATATACAAAAACTGATACTGCTCTCCCTCCTTGAGGTGAGGTGGGACGGGGAGTGAAAAGAAGAAAGAGGCTGAGCGTGAGAGCGAGAGACGGGGTGCCAAAGAGGGATGAAAATCAAAGGAGGAGGTTACGATTCTCCACCGTCACCCCTCCCCCTTCTCTCTTTCTCCTCCTCCTCTCTCTCTCTCACTCTCACACACACACACACACACACACCAGTCCGGAGGAGAGCACGGCGCCTCGTGAAAGGCCGATTGCAAATGAGCACTGCGAGTCTGTGCTGCTGACAAAGAAAAGAGGATATAATGAGAGGCAGGAAAAAAAAAATAGCAGGGAGAGAGATGTGCGGCACGTTTAAGCTGTACTTGAATCCATTTCTACAGTGGAACATCCTTCAGTGTGATCATTTCTCAAGTGAAATAAAGAAGTGGGGCAGCAACTGGGGGGTTTCAAGGCTTATTTGCTCAGAGGTGGATGAAAACCTGATGTCTCTGCATTAAGTGCTCAAATGTTTGGGCCGTATTTGCGTTTGCTGCGGCGTCTTGTTTGTTAAATGGTGGAACACAGGAGATTCTCGGGTTTAGAATTCAGTTTCACTGCTTTATTTTCTTTCTTTTTCACCACCGCAGAGATTAATATATGCCTTATATTTAATGCAGCCATTAATATTTGAATACCACGGTGTGGCTCGGGGGCATTTTGAAACTTGGAAAAGCAGATCTGGAAAAATTACAGCTTTATATATCAGCTTTAACAGCAGTTTTGTCTCTGTGCCTCAGCTGTCAGAGGACATAAATGAATGCATCTGCGAGCTCTTGTTATCTGTATTTGTGTTGTGGGATGCCAATTAGCTGCTATCAAAGAGAACACAATTGGCTTTTAGGGTTCTACATGCACTCGCTGGGGGCTCATGATGTGCGTATGAGCGCTCCCTCCCCCACAGCACCCCATTTCGTAGACCTCACCACCCCCCACTACCTGTAAACAAAGACAGACAGAATATACGTGTGTAGAGGCTGGCGCTCTTTGTTCTTGATGGCCTGCTTGCACACTGTTTTATATAGGTCGGGGGGAGAGTGTGTATGTTTGTGTTTTTACACGTGAAGTTAACTCCACTGGGATGGAAATACAGTTCTGTTGTACTGATTTGAATTGCACAGTGTGAGCACTCGTGCAGATGCCGCTACATATAGTGAGCGCATATTTGGCTGAATTAGCCTCGATTTACATCAGTCAGGGTGGACTTGAATTAAACTGACTTAAATGAAACTGAGCAAAACACCAACCCCCACCCGCACTCCCCACAGAAAAGCGCACTGATATACTTACATTGAAATCATTACGCAGGGTTTTAATTGAAAACACAGAGTTTGTAATGAAAACGCGAGACTTACGCAATGCATTCTCACTGTATTTCTTTTAGACGGAGGCTACAGCCATTAAGTTAACTAATGTGTCAGAGTAATGTGTAATTAATGTATCTTTTTGGCCTAAAGTTTTGGTCAACCATTTTTACGCCTTGGAGAAAACTAAAAAGTTAAAAACCCTGTTCAGCTGATATCCATCCACTTACGTGCGCTAATCAAGGTACACTAAATCATTCATTGCATTGTTATAACTAGGTTAAATATTTTGGTGCTTTGGTGTTTCTCCGTTTCACAGCCATAAGCTGCATTCACAAATGTTAAAATATGAGCCAGTTACAAAATTATTTTGACACAGATGGAACCACAGCTAGAAGATGAGCCTGGTATCAAAATGTAGTTTAAAAGGAGGTCTTCATATGCTTCCACTTGTTTTGACAGGTCACCTATCCCACATGGTGATATGACCCTTGAAGGTTTACCCAAAATGCACTTTGTGAGGTTTGTGAAGTGAATTATTACAGATTACTAGTACATGCCCATGCCAGCATATTGTTTGGCCTGTTTGTGCTGTTGGCAAACTGATATACTTAATCACACTGAGGAAAGTAAAACAAATAGGGGTGGTAGAGGTTGTTTATATGCTAAAAATGGGTCATTTTAGCCCACTGCTAGGTGGCAGGTAGGCATGTATAATTCAGCTTTTGTGTGTATAAATCAGGTGTTATTGTTGTGAAATAAAGATGATACAATGCTTTTATGGGATACTAAAGGTGCATAAATGCTAAAAATGAGTCATTTTAGCCTGTTGCTAGGTGGTTGCTAGGCAACATAATGACATTATAACGTGATATAAATAAGAACCTTCAGGGACCTAAGATGTACCTGTGTGCCAAGTTTGGTTGCTCAACTCCTGATGGTCTAGTAGAAGTTTGTGGACAAAGAAACAGACAGACAGAGATCCTGTGTATTGTAGTAAGATGGTATATCCCATGATACTGATGCTCAAGGTTGTTTACACACAAAAATCATGCCAAACAGAAATAAAATTTTGGCTTTAGATTGTGATACTTGGAGTGGGTGCAGTCTTTAACAGAGCTTAAACTTTTTAACCTGAACAATTTCATGAGACTATCTTCTGTACTTAAGAACTTAAAAAACTTCATTCTGACACACAAGTTTACACAAGTCTAAATTTCTTTTTTTAATACTTCTTTTTCAACTGATTTTTTTGGGTCATTTTTGACTTGTGTAAAATCAAGTCAAAGAAACCGTGAGAGAGATAGTGTGCGTGTAAAACGGAGAGTGAATGTCACAAGGACAAGGACTACTATAAAACAGAACATAAAGGCAGGTCCCTGGAGTCTCACTGTCTTGTGATACTCCCCTCCCCTTCAACTCTCCTTCACTCTTTCATTCCGATCATTCCATGTCCGGCTGTATATTTTAGTCCACTTCCCTCTTTGCCTGAATGCACCAGCCACTGTTCTGTTCTTTAACACAAATCATTTTTGTGTAGCACTCGGACACCAAAGTCCTTCCTTATCTTTTGCCTCAAACCTCCGTCGGTCCCTTTCTGTCTCTCTAGCTGCGGCCCAGCTCCATGATAAATACAGTATCTGTTTTCTTTTTCACCTTCATCAGACTGCAGTTGATATAGATACAGAGAGAAGGCATGGCATGGACACCAGGATGCACTTATGACAAATAAATACTGGGAAAATGACAGAGCAAATTAAAATAAGTAAGTCAGCATGCCTAATAAAACGCTGCACAGCTGCTGCACAGTTCTGTTAAATCAAGAAGAGTTTGAATAATAATCACACATACTTTAAGCTGCTCACTTATTTCCCAAGGGATCGCCACAGTGGATGGATCCACATATTTGGTTTGCCACAGAGTTTATGCTGGATGCTCTTCCTGACACAACCGTCCCTTTTATCCAGGCCTGGGACCAGCACTAGGAGCACAGTAGCTTGTGATTCCCTGAGACTGGGTTTTGTGTCTCCTTCCAGTCTCAAACCAGGGATCTGTTGCAGGTTAGGCAAATGTGTTAACCACTACACCACAGAGCCACATCACTGATAACCACATTGATAGCCCCATTGTAGGTTATTTCCATGGATGCACATTTTTGCCCAATTTTTTCTTAAGGCAAAACAGTAAAGCAGATTCCAACAGATATGGTGTCCACTGACAGGTTGCAAAAGCATCTGAGCCCATTAGAGCTGTGTGGGCGAAACTAAAAACGGCAACATCATCTTCCTGTGCGAATGCAAGGAAAATGGTGGAAGAAAAATTGCTACAAATGGCAACAAACATGGAGAGGGTGGAAGGAGCTCTATTGATGTTCCTAAGTGAAACTTTACAAATAACACAAAGCTCCTTAAATGTGCATAGTTATTTGATGTGAAAAATGTTAACTGCTCCTAGCTCATGAGATAATTACTGTAAAATGTAAATGAGTGGATGCACTCTTAAAATGTGTTCTCAAAAATGTTCTGCTAGAAAAATAGTAGTTACTGGGTGTCACTACTATGAGTGTATGCACAGAGCCCCCAAAAGGGATTTAACACAGTTTTTTATGAAGTGGCCAACCCACTGACCACCCCCTGCTCCAGGCAAACACCACTGTTGCATCTCTGTTAATTGAAAATGATGTCTGTGTGGAAAATGTGTCACTTATTACTGAAAAGAAAAAGCAGCTAGCATGAATAAAGTAAGAACCACCTTTATGTCAGAATGCATAATGCAGAGACCAAGAAGAGGCCACTGCTGATGCTGACATTAAACTGATAGTAATAGTAATGTATGGAATTGGGAGATATTGTGTGTCTCACTCCCTTGGCTTGTGACCACAGAGAATGAATGAACGAGGTGACCTCTAACCCCGCTGTGACCTCAAATCCATATTTAGCTCTGTGCACCAAAGTCTGCCAGGAAGACCTTGACAGAGGCGGTGCTCTGCTGTGCACACGGTGCTGCAGTGTGTCTCACATGGCAGAGGATGCAGTGTCTCACCATTCCCTGTCCCACTGGGAGGGGCAGCCGCTCTCAAATGTAGAAAATTGGCTGCAGTCTGAGGTACGGGCTCAAGCTGACACAGAGAACAAAAAATTGATGGAAGAGGATGAGAACGAACTAAAAAGAGCGTACATTTGGGACATGTTGGTGGATCCCTGGTGTGAAAGTTTGAGCTCTTGGCTGTTTTCCTGGTTTATTTCTGTCCGGTGATTTATTTTGGAGTTACAAGCTTCTTTCCTTGTTGTTTGATGCAAAAAGAGTGATATATATATATGTATATATATATATATATATATATACACACGCAGTCATATAAATCCTTACGGACTAGAGCTAAACTATGTGTACAATCTCGCAAGCCTGATCAAACACAGAATAAAAGTATGACTGCCAGCATCCTAGTTTGCCCAATAAAGAGCTGGTATACACACGCACGCACACACACACACACACACACACACACACACAAACAAGCAGGTGTGGCATTTACTAAGCCCCACCCTCCGTAGTTACTGTCAAGCTCTTTGTGTCACTTTTGAAGTTTACAGTGATAATAGAGGCTACAGAGCATCACCAGCTGACTGAAAAGTCCGTGTGACTTGAATAAAACCAGCACTGAAAAGAAATGTAAATATATTGTATACAATCACAGGTAGCCATAGGCAACTGGCTTAGCTCATGCTACCTGTTAATCAGATCTTTATCTTGCCTTGGAAGTGTTTGGTTGCTGTTATTGTGACAATAACACCAGCAAACATACCCACCTAATCATCTGGCGTGCCCACCGCCAAGCACTGAAGCCTCACTAATGGAAAATTATGTTGTTGATGTGCAAAAGCTTTGCATGGACATTGGCATAGCTAATATTTACTTATTTTTCACTTTTATTTTTCATGATACCATCAGCATGTTCAGCATTGTTTCCGTGATGAGTGGCATGTTTCACTAGTGGGAGAAGTTTGCTTTCAGGGCTTACTGCTGGCTTTTGGAACTAATGGACACTCACCCGGTGGACTGGGATTCGGTTTATGCAACAAGAGGAATTTGTTTAGGAATAGGTCATGGTTTGGATTGAAATAGACCTTTTTGCAATGTTAACAACATGTTGCGGAGGCTTTCTGCATGAAATGCTTTCATCTTTCTGGCAAAAAGCCCTGAAGTTAAAATTCTCTCATGGAGGTCTGAACCTTGAGTGAAGATGGACCTTTAGGTTTAGCTGGAATAGGTGAAGCTCTACCCATTGGCTCTGCAGTGAGCAGACTGTCATAGCACAGCCTTTGCAAGCAGCACAGTGCTCCACACCACAGTGCAAAAACTATTCAGGACTTGCTTGAGAAACACGATAAAGAGCCCAAGACCAATCCCAACCTTTGGGTTCAGCCACCAACATCCCAGTACATCCAAGAAGTCCCATGTCCATGCCTAGATAGGTCCTGGGCTGTTTTGGCAGCAAAAGGTAGACCAGTGCAATATTAGACAGGTTCTAATATTGTTGTCGATTGGTGTATTTCTGTGGTATTTATTGTTTTTTCCAAAACTGTCTAATTTTTAAAGCTATAAACTGTAAATCCTTGAGAATAAGTAATCGCTGGATCTGGCAGTTGCAATGGTATCTTGTCTTATAATGCCTAGAGCTGCTGAAGTGTAAACTTCCCCAAATCTGTAGGTAAATGTTTTTTTTGTTTTTTTTACCATAACCTGTATCCTCACAGAATAATCTACTTTGTTAATGAAAAGGTCTTTTGGTTTTAGAAGCAGCCCCATTTTCTTCCTAGCTGTAGGCTACACACTAACAATTAGGAAACAGTCAACAGACAAGATGAGATTTAAACAATGATCAGAGATATGGTCAACTTCACTCCATATAATGGCTGCTAAAGTAAATACACAATCACTGAGTCATTCACTCTGATAGTGAATGACTATCAGAGTGAATGACTCAGTGACTCAGTGACTCAAAGTGTTTCTCTCACCTGTAAATATATTTGCCTTTAGCCTCTAACCAAACATTGGGATATAGCCACTTATCCAGCAGAACTTATAAAGGGAGCTAGAGCTATTGCTAAGTAGATCATTTGTCTTTTTACTTTTTACCCACTAATTGCAACACAGTATTGCTTCCTCTCCTCCAACTCTGCTCTC